>JAGYZC010000010.1:2416343-2595841 GCA_020091625.1 Termitomyces sp. 'cryptogamus' | reverse complement strand
CGCCCCGCCGCTAACAGGAATTTCGCTGCTCCCGACAAAGCCAACGACAGCGCTTATCGAACTATGCCACCCATCTACAGCATTGAGCAGTCTCAAGCTTTTTTGATCGAGTATTAAGCACTCCGGGACTGTAACAGTGGCGCGAACTATGCTCGGTATCTCAGGACGTCAGAAATCAGCTCAGAAACCGCAGTCACGCCCCAAACGTTTGGTAGGCGCTAGCACCGTACAGGACTCTAGCGACATCTTTGAAGATATTTTGCCGACCTTCGCTATTGGAGAAACCACAATTTTCGCTAGACACTGAACACCGCTAACGGACTTGCCGCTGACAAAGCCCCTTTCGCTTCCATTGACCCTGTCGAGGCCTATATCGATTCGCTACCCCCTGGAGAAGAACCTGTAGTACTCACGTCGCTAAGGAATCTCGTCACTTCGTACCGTCATGATGCTAATTGACAAAAAAGAAGAAGTAGAATGCATCCACGACAGCGGTTCCCAAATAATCTCCCATGTCGGCCGAAATCGCTAGCGATATTGGTTTATCATACGACCCCAACATCGTGCTAAACATGGCAGAGCGCCAACGGTAACCATGGATCGATCGCTAGGACTTGCTCGCAACGTACCATGCACCCTTGGCGACATCACGGTTCTCTTCAAATCCACGTTTTACGGTCTCCCGCCTACGGACTTCTACTACTCGGCCGTCCTTTCGACGTACTAACTCGAGCACAGTCAACACAATTAGCGACGTCGAAACAACTATAACGATTTCGGACCCCCAACACTGGCAACGAGACACAACTATCCCTACCTTTCCGCGCGGCAAGACCAAAAGAAACAACCGCCAAAATGTTCGCTTCGAGACCGAGGCACCCCGTTGCTTTCATCGCCGAAAGCAGTAAAGAAGAAGATAGCGACCTAGCGGTCGTTATCAGCTACGATCATTCAACTGGTCTAGCGACTTGTATAGCCTCTTGTGATTTGGACAAAGACGTTTTACCTACTAATTCCGACACACAGACTAATCCTGCGCTAGCATACCTATACGCTACGGCTAGCAACATTTCTGATTCGTCCCTTCCACCTCGTTCTTATCTTGTTTCTACTGATACATCTAATCCCTTGATTCTTGGACAGACTTTACCTTTTGACCCATGCGTTACAGACATTACCCCCACTTATGTTAACATCCCTTCCCCGCTCAGTATATCGCTAACGAACCCCCTAAGCGAAAAGGAGTCCAGGTAAAGAAGAAGTACAAACCCGTCGCTATGAAAACCAAACCTGTCGCCAGCCACGTTAGCGAAGACTTTCGAATCGAGCGACAGATTATTGGCGATCCACTAGCGACAATGCCCCCACTTAATCCAAATCCACCGCCTTTCGTTCCGACAAAGCGATTCACCAGCGAGCGACAAGCGAAACTAGTTGACGACCACGACACAGGGTTCCTCACTAGCGACGAAATCAACGTACTAGTCGACATGGTCGCCAAACAAGACAAAGCCTTCGCTTGGGAAGATTCCGAACGAGGAAGTTTGCGCCCCGACTTCTTTCCACCTGTTCGCATACCGACGATTCCGCACGTACCATGGGTCCAGCACAATCGCCCCATACCGCCAGGTCTAGAAAAGGAAGTATGTGAAATTATTCGCAACAAGATTAGCGCTGGCGTCTATGAACCTTCGAACTCCGCTTACCGCTCCCGATGGTTTTGCGTACTCAAGAAGAATGGTAAGCTCAGGATTGTACACAGTCTCGAGCCGCTAAACCGTGTCACCATCCGTCATTCTGGAGTACCACCTTTTCCAGATCACGTTGCCGAATCCTTCGCTGGACGCATCTGTGGCGCCACCCTCGATCTCTACGTTGGCTACGACGAGCGACTTATTGACTCGGCATCACGCGACTTAACGACGTTCCAGACTCCATTTGGCGCTCTTCGCCTAGTGACCCTGCCGATGGGATGGACCAACTCTGTGCCTATATTCCACGACGACATTACCTTTATCTTGCAGCCAGAGATCCCCCATAACGTGCTCAGTTTATCGATGACGTTGGCGCTAAGGGACCCAAGGACTGGAAAATCGTTAACGGTAAACCCGCTAAGCATCCCGCTAACCCGAATATTCGCCTAGCGCTCTGGGAGTTCTTTGAACTTCTCAACAGGATTCTTCAGCGAATGAAGTATTGCGGTGGCACCTTCTCAGGTCATAAATTGGTTCTCTGCGCCCCGACGTTCAAGATTCTAGGACACGTTTGCACCCCTAGCGGTCGAGTCCCTGACGAAAGTCGCCTAGCGCTAATCGAGCGATGGGGTCCTTGCAAGTCGCTATCGGAAGTTCGAGCCTTCCTAGGTACTGTCGGGGTACTAAGGATTTTCGTCAAGAACTTTGCACATCGAGCCCATAATTTAACGAAGCTCACACGCGTTGGCGTTCCTTTCGAGTTTGGCCCCGATCAAATAAATGCTCAACGCGATCTCGTAAAAGCCCTACAAGACGCTAAGCCCTTGTTCCTATCGATTATGAATCGCCTGACCCAGTCATCTTAGCGGTCGATACGTCATACATAGCGGTCGGATTTTACCTTTGTCAGTGCACTGGCGACAATCGCAAAGAACGCCGCTACAACCGCTTTGGGTCTATTACGCTAAACGACAGGGAAGCCCGATTCAGCCAGCCCAAGTTGGAACTTTATGGCCTCTATCGAGCTTTACAAGCGTTACGAATGTACCTCATCGGCGTCAGGAACCTTATCATTGAAGTCGACGCTCGCTACATTAAGGGTATGCTTCAGAACCCTGACATCCAACCTTCCGCTAGCATGAACCGCTGGATTATGGCGATTTGGATGTTTCACTTTAAGCTGGTTCACGTCAAAGGAACGTTCCACGGCCCTGACGGTCTCTCGCGCGCCCGCCACAGCCTGGCGACCCTCCGAGCGACGATAGCGATAACTCGGTTTACGAAGACTGGATCGACCGCTTACATGGGTTCGTACACCAAGTTCAGCTACCCCTACCGCTACTTCGCCAGGTCTCGACGGCCTCGCATCGCTTACCCCCTTTGGCCGAGTACGAACGTTCGCATACCTTAGCGACCTTTGCCAGCGACACCGACACCCCCCCACGACTAGCGACAAGCGACGATATAACACCCCTCCGAGACGATGGCACCACCACTTATAGCGACGTACCCCGTAGTGCAAAAGCTATCGCCAGCGACGCTCGAGTACTCCTAGTAGAGAAATGGCTTCACGACCTCGTCAGACCTGATGGCGTTAGCGACAAGGACTACGCCACCTTCGTTCGCTACGCATCCATGTTTTTCGTCACGGGAGGCAAACTTTGGCGCAGAAGTCGAGATGGCGCTCACAAGTTGTTCGTTCCTATCGCCAGTCGCTTACGAGTCCTGAAAGCGATGCATGACGACTTGGGACACAGAGGTCTTTTCGCTACCCGCTCGGCACTTCTGGAACGGTTTTGGTGGCCTCAAGTTAGCGCCGATATCATGTGGTACCTTCGGACTTGTCATCTCTGCCAGATTCACCAAACGACCAAGGTGCTTATTCCGCCAACCGTCGCAACGCCCGCGCCATTGTTCAGTAAGATATACGTCGACACCATGTTCATGCCGCCCTCCAACAAGTTCAAGTACATCATCCAGGGACGTTGTTCGCTAACCCATTACCCCGAGTTCCGCATGCTCGCCAGAGAAAACACCGAAGCCATCGCTAAATGGCTATACGAGGACGTCATTTGTCGTTGGGGAGCGCTTAGCGAAATCGTTACCGACAACGGACCCCCAATTCTAAAGGCCGTTGCCTATTTGGCGAAGAAGTATAACTTGCGCCACATCCGGATTTCAGGTTACAATAAGCGCGCTAACGGAATAGTCGAGCGGCCGCATTTCGATGTTCGCCAAGCTCTCTTCAAAGCAGTTGATGGCGATCAGTCTAGGTGGAGTACTGCTACTTACTCTGTCTTTTGGTCAGAACGCGTTACGGTTCGCAAGCGAATGGGTTGCTCCCCATACTTCGCGGCTACCGGTACCCACCCGCTCCTGCCGGCTGACATAGTGGAAGCGACATACTTGCAACCACCGCCAAACTCGCTACTATCGACCACAGATCTCATCGCCCGCCGAGCAATTGACCTCCAGCGTCGCCAAGAAGATCTCGACCGCTTGCACAGCCAAGTACTTAGCGCCCGTCGCTTGGCCGCTATTCGCTTTGAGAAAGATCATTCCGCCACTATTCGCGATTACAATTTCAAAACCGGTGACCTCGTACTAATGAGGAATACTAGGATCGAAGTAACGCATAACAAGAAGATGAAGCCGCGCTACCTAGGCCCACTTGTGGTAATATCTCGCAACCGTGGCGGCGCTTACATTCTTTGTGAACTAGATGGCTCCGTGCTACATCGCCCTGTTGCTGCCTTTCGCCTAGTCCCCTATTTCGCTAGAGAACACATAGCCGTGCCTAGCGACGCTTTCGACATCGACACCTCACGTCTCAGAGAACTGGAGCAAACAGACCTCGTCGACGACGATGATACTGGCGAGGTCGCCAGTGAAGAAGAATACTACCTCTCGCTAAGCCTTAGCGGTCTATCCTAACCTTGCCTCTTTTCTCCCTATTATTCAAAAAAAAAAAAAAAAAAAAAAAAAAAAAAAAAAAAAAAAAAAAAACATCCGCAAATACGTTACAAAAACATTAATCTTTCACAGACACTTTACTTACTACTGTCTTGTTTTCGATGCTGCGCTAGGCTATTCTGTCGCCAGCGCTCGGCACGCCTCTAGGGGTAATTCGCCATGATGATCTACTGAGCGTTTGCCTTCAAAGCGTCGCTAGCGCTAGGCGACAATCGCTAGTACGCCTTATTCTTTGTTTCTCTTTCATTTCCCTCTCAGTTCCTGAATCGTGAACAAAGTACTATACATTTTTGGGGCCCCTTAAGGGGGCTAGTCTGTGTCCATACGAAGATAAAACTAAAAATTTATATACAGGGGACGGCAGTCGCTAGGCGCCGAGGTCGGCGTCGTCTTCGGGAACCTCCCTCGCCTCCGCCTCCTCCCAATCCCCCTCGCCAACGTTGTTCTCCTCCTGCCAGGCCAGGAAAGCCTGACAGTCTCGCCGATATCCCGCCAGAGTCGCCAGCGTCCGCTTAGCGACTGTATAGCGAGCCCGTGCCGCTAACAACTCCTCCCTCGCCGCCTCCAGCTCCCTCTGGAACCGTCGTTCCACTCCCGCCGCCCTCTCATCGAAGTCCAGTAGCGACGCCGCTGTCGTTAGCGGCGTCGGCCAGCCAAGGTCCTCGCCCAGCCACTCCAGTTCGTCGTCGCCAACCTGGCGCAATGGAGTATCGCTCCAGGTTCCCTAACAAAGCAGTTAGCGATCAAGAAGTTAGCAAAAGGAAAGAACTTACTCGTCGAACGACCTCAACCTCCTCAGCCTGCTCCTCCTCCTCAGCAGCGACGGGTACAACTTCTTCTTCCTCGCCCTCGACCTCCATGTCGCTCGCTTCCCGCTCTACCTCGGCGACCGTCGCCAAGGGAGTCGCCTCTCTCATCCCCACGTCCTCGTCTTCCCCCTCGTTGGCGACTGTTCGAGGTCGCTTAGCGCTAGCGACCGACGAAGGACTTGCTGGCCGTTTCCGCGCCAGAGGCACGTCGTCGTCGCCATCGTCGTCACTGCGGTCCTCGTCGCTCTCCACCACTGCCCTGCTCTTCACCTTGGCGCCTCCGCTGCCGCTAACCCCAGCCTCCTCCTGCGACGTCGGCAAGTTCAAGCTCGAATGCTCGACCTCGATCGCCTCCCCTCGCATCGCCCGCTCCCTCTGCCGCTCCACAAAAGCCCGCGCGTTCCTTACCGACGCCGCCTTGATCGCTATCTTCTTAGCGAATTTACTGCCAGTGCTCCTCGATGACTGGCCGCTGTGCGAACAGCTCTTCCTGGTACTGTCGCAGCGATAGCACGGCTGGACCCCCGTGGGGTACCAGCAGCCTTCTGGGTCATTGTCGGCCCAGCAGTTGTCGCACTAAAAGAAGGTGTTAGCGACAAGAAGAGAAAAGATCGCTAAGTACTCACCGCTCCTTGCGTGCGCTTATATTCTTGCCGCCTCTCTAGCGACACTGTTACCTTGCCTTTAGCCTTGTCCAACTTCACTCCTGCTCCCAGACCTGTATCCACCACCGTCGTCGTCCTTCGCCATCGAAGGAGTGTCGCCAAGCGCTTGTCGGTAAACGTTTCTTCAACATGATCCTGCAGGAAAGGTTAGCGATTGTCGCCAAGGATTAGCGAAAAAGAAAGAAGACTCACCTCAATATCCTCGTCCTCCTCATCTTGTGCTTTTGCCTTTCCCTTCCCCTTCCCTTTGCTCCTCGGGGTTGTCGCCAATCTTGGCGACGTCGCCAACCCCCTAGCGACGCCGCCAGGCGCAGCCTTGGGAGTCGAGGGGCCCGCTTCTTGAATGTCCCCACGATTCGCCGCCTCCTCGTTCCCCCGACCCTCGCCTCGTTCCTCCCCCCTCGCCACCGCTGTCGCACCTACCGGGTGCTGGAAGAAAAACTGGTCATTTGGTGACAAGTCTTCAAAGAGCTAACGTACCTTAGCAGTGTCGCTAGCGCTAGCGACTACTGGGGCACTTACCGTCATTCCCGCCGTGAGGTCGTCCATTAAGAACTCCAGCGAAGGGTCGACTGGCGCCTGGCGATCGCGTCAGAAGTCATCGCTAACAAGAAGAGAAGAAGACACTTACGAAGTGGACATCAAATGGGCGAACCCATTCTTCCCCCTTGTACTCCTCATACAGCTGGCGACACTCCTTCTCGACAGTCGCCAACTCCGGCCACTCCACTCCACTCCCCGAGGTCTTGAACCATTGCAGCCACGTCTGAAATATGGCGGTGACCGCCAAGCGAGGATCCTTCGCCAACGACGCACGAGCCACAGCGAGCAATCGGTCGACGCGGTCCAGAAAGGCGTGGGCCATCGTGATCTTTTCAAGTTGCGATGCGAGGTCAGACATAGCGATAAGATCGAGATGTAGAGATGATTAGACGATAAGGAAGTGGGATGATGAAGTTCGAGCGATACCGCCAGCTACTTTTACTCGAATCTCCTTGGCGCACGGACCAGGCATTCGAGCACGTGATTTCGAGGTTGACTGAGGACAGTCAATATTTCAGTACGGGGGAGGATGATGAGCCCCAGTTATCGCTGAGCACCATTTTTGACATTTCGGACTTAGCGGCAGCTGACTACTTTGAACCCGACACAAGTCACAACACTCAGCGCACGGGACTTAGCACGAGGATGGGACCGAATCACGAGACTCTAGCAATCACGAGACTTATCAATCACGAGGAATATCACGTGAAGTCTGGAACTTAGGTCTAGATCCTCAAGGCCTAGACTCCCCCTAGCGACGATTACTAGCGACACTAGCGATCTTGGCGACCAAACAAGGCTCTACCATATATGGACAAATTATCAGACGCGTACCTTTTTCCCTATCATTTAGTTACCGAGCTTACACATATACTGGGACGGCGTCTGCGCTTCAGGAGTTGACAGCGGACTCGTTCTTCTTTTTTTTTTTTGGTTTTATTAGCAATTAGTCGTCGCTAAGACCTCATCTACGACCCTTTTACTTAGTTACAAGACTGACGTCTGGCACGCACCGTAAACAGTGACAGACGCCGTCGCTAGTGGCACTTAATTGCTTACCCTCCCTTACTGTACTCTGGGAACATATAAATACTGCTTGTACATAGAACTCATACGAAGGGCAATTACCATCGACTTCCACCATCGGATCGTACCTCTCTATAAGCCTACCAGCTTAAGATTTCGTCTACCCCTTTGTCTCTCTCTCATCTCGTCTTCGACTTAGGCTTAGCGACAAGCCTCTTCGACTTCGACATCGACTTCGTGTGGTACCAATTACGGGTGCCCGTTAGCGTTATTTCGACTTAGCGACGTTAGCGACTACGGCTAACGACTAGTTTACGTTCGTCCTTTGATTTCAGTCTTTCCCTTTGTCATTTCCTCTCTTTCGCTCTATCCCTTTCACCACCGTTAAGGGATCGCTTAGTCTTAGCAACGTTATCCGTCTTCACTCATCTTCCCCTTATTATCACTAGCGACCGCAGCTAGCGATAGCGACCAACTTCTACTTCACCTCGAATACACCATTTCAACTCTCGTTCTCTGGGACGGTTACTGACTCGCCCTCATTATTAACTTCCTACTGCCAGCTACCCTATCTAGTGACTAGTGTTTGGTCCTCTCTTTTTGGTTTCCTGCACGGCACTAGGCGGCATAGGAGCACATCACCAGTCTTTCAGATGGTCTCCAATGCATTGTCTGATCATTTGTACTATGGTTCTGTTAGCACGCTCAGTAGATCCATCCGATTGCGGATGATATGCTGACAACATTCTAAGTTGAGTTCCAATTAAGTCATGTAGGTGAGACCAGAATGTGCTAGTAAAATATGAATCGCAGTCACTGACAATAGCCCTTGGTAGTCCATGGTACTTGTAGACCTCATCAAAGATAAGTTCGGCAACCTGTCTAGCAGTATAATTTATTCGACTAGGTACCACATGTACCATGGTAGTTAGTAGATCTATAATCACAGTAATAGAATCATACGTTCCATTCCTGTCCTTCAATTCTGGCAATGGTCCTACAAAGTCTATACCAATTACTTCCCATGGTAGGGTAGGTACCTTCAATGGTTTCAGAAGCCCAAATGGTTTCTGGTTTGATGGTTTGTTCTGGCGGCATGTGGAGCATGTGTCGCAGTATTCTTGAACATCACGTGTCATCAACTTCCACCAGACCTGATCGTGGAGGTATAGTAATGTTTTTCATGGTCCCAAGTGTGCTAGTAATGAGTGTGCCTCTGCTATAACAATTTCCCGGATACTGCATCCTCGAACAATTATTGCTGGGATGCACAACAGTTTTTTTCCTTTTGACTTCAGAAAGACTAAGTTGTCTTTTGTTACTTCATAATTCTTGTGAGCTCGAGGGTTCTCTATTATATCTATGAACAACTTATCTTCTTGGTATCAACCTTTCACTGCTGCTACTAGGTCTATTGGGTCTTTACCCAGGCTCAGCAACTCTTCCAATGTCAACGGTGCAAGTTCCGCATATTCCTCCTGTAGTCGTTGAGATCTATTCACTAGATCCTCATCCAGACACAGTTCAGCAGGGTTGATTTGGACTTCTGGCTGAGTTGTTACATTCTTAGGTAAGTTTTGCTTCTTTCTCCCAGGCAGTTTAATTGTCAATTTCCTGTTTTCGTTGTTATTGTCTATGCTTTTCTCTAGCTCTGAGGAGGGTAGCCCTTCTTCCCCCCCTTCATTTTGTTCATGTGGGCCTTGGAGAACAAAATGTGGTGCAACTCTGGCTGCAAATTCTTTTGCAGTCTCTGCCCTCCCTGTCTCGGCTGGTTCCACCTGTTTTTGATGGTATGCCCACTTCTTTTTGACAGGTTCCTCTGCACTTGTTTCCAGGCCCTTGCCTGTTGTCAAAACACATGCCTTCTCACCCTCTGAACCAACAAGGACGGGCATTGTAATGAGCTGGGTGGCCCGTTCGTCGTTGTCTATCACATCAAAGTATGTGTATTCACTACATGCTCTCACCATGCCTGCCTGATCATTTGAGTATAGTCTAGACAGTGCATCTGATAGAATGTTCTCAGTACCTGGCACATATACAATGTCAAAGTCAAACTCTGACACTTTCTCGATCCAGCGCGCCTGGCGCCCCAAAAGATTCTTCTGGTCCATCAAGTGGATCAGCCCCTTATGGTCTGTGTACCATGTAAACCTCACTCCCTGCAGCAGATCCTGGTGGCGCAACATCGTCTCGACACCCACCAACATTTCTATTTCATGTACCAGATAGTTTTGCTGGGCTGCATTGAACTTCGTGGAGAAAAAGGCAGCTACTCTAGCTTCTCTCCAGTTTTCTCCCTGACTTATCACTCCTGCAATGCCTGTGACACAGCCATCTGTTACCATATTGACAGGTGGCGTGTCCAGGCCATACACCAATGGCTTTCAGTGGTGATCGCGGCAGGCCGATGCCGACTTCTTTATGTCTTCAAATGCCTGCTGGTGAGTGAACTCCCACCGATACGGTACCATGTCCCCTGTCAACATGTGAAGGATTCCCATAGGCACTCTCACCCAATCAATATCATCTGCCAGATATCCGGCTGCCCCCAGAAACCCGCGCAGTAAGTCTCGGTTGGTTGGAACCTTCCATCTGACTAACGCATCTACTTTATTGGGGTCCATGCGAATCCCCTCATTATCCACAATCCGGCCCAAATTTTTCATTTCTCTACAGAGAAAGTTCAACTTACGCTCACTAAGGTACAGTTTTTCCCTCTTTAAAATATCTAACACTATTTTGACATAATCCACATGCTCCTCTAAAGTGTTCGAGTATACAATGATATTGTCGAGATAAACATCCATGAACCTCACAAGGTAAGCTGCAAAGAGATAGTTCATCAATGCTTGGTACGTGGCAGGAGCATTGCAATCACCCTGCTGTATCACATGGCTAACCATAGTACCATCAGGTGTTGTCATAGCAGTCCTGTCTACGTGTTCGGGCTTAACACGAATCTGTTTGTATGTGTCCTGGCCATCAATCATTGATCGATACTTAGCCCTGGCTGCCCATCATAGGATTCCATCCATGTCTGGTAATGGCGACAACTTTTTGTATGTGTTGGCATTTCTTGCTCTAAGATCGCTTACTATCCTTAACCTCGGGGTCTCCCCCAGTTTCCCAGGTTTCTTAAGAAACATCATGGGCATAGCATTTCCTGCCGTCGCAATTTCCCAACGACTGGACTTGATGTAGGCTACCCTTTTAGCATCCCATTGTGGCTTCAGAGCTTCCGGACAGTGCGATGGTTGCCAGGGATAGATTTTTCCTTCGTCAATCAACAGGATTTCATGGTTTATAGCTCTCAATGGGGGTAGGAGGGTATCTCCCGCCCCCTTGCACAGCAGAGCAGCATAATCTAGCAATTCCTGCCTTACTAACTCAAGATTTTCTTCATAGGCTTTCATGGCCCTCAATGCTAGTCGAGACACCCCAATACCTTCCACCATGGGAGCAGCCACTGTGCTTCCCACTATGACCCATGCAGGGTTAAGCCCGAAGGTGACTCTATGCTGATATATCCACGGAGTACCTAATATGACATCGTAGCCCTGCAGATTCATAACGTCAAAGTATCTCTGATTCGATATGCCCTGATATTCGAATTGTGCAGTGGCACCGTAGTTTATTTTAGAATGAGACCCTTGCACAGCCAACTGGACTGGCAAAGGCTCACTAAGTTCGATGCGTTTTAATCTCAGCTGTTCAACCATTGTGGTTGAGACAAAATCTCCCAGCGATCCCGAGTCCAACAAGGCACAAACCGGGTGTCCATCCAGCTTGATCACCACAACAAGCGGTTTGGGCACTTTACAACTCACATTCTTGATCCTAGCATTATTTCTCTGGATGGCAGGGTATGTCCCTCACTCCACCTGCTGGCCGCACAGCTCAAGTATATGGACCTCATTTGACTCTCCAACGTCAAGGCTTTCTACCTCTGGCAGCCCCTTGTCTGGGCTAACCAAAGTTTTGTGCTTGGCTTGTGCTTCCCATAATGATTCCAGGCCAGTATCCTCTTCCCAAATACTGCTATTCACATCAGGAAAGGCCCACCTGACCTTCTTCACATACCACTTACAGATGTCGAAGCGAGGGTTTACCAGATGCTCAGCCTGTATTCTGGTCACAAACCATATCTGCTTGTCCGCCACCAGACAAGTATCTTGGTCATCTCTTTCCACACGGAATCGGGGCTGTACCTTACAGTCAACCTCCTCCTCATGTGGGAAGTAAGGGTCGCCCAAGCCCAAGACCATACCGGCATTCCAGGTCCATATGTCAGTCGCCAGGGTTGGTGCGTACCAAGAGCTCCTAGAGAAGGGAGCCCCCGTCGCTACACTGTGCTCCAGGGCATACCAGGTGCCAATCTCAAATGCTGGATTCTCTACCCACTCACAGGGAATGGTAGTTTCCCGTTCCCACACAGCATCCCAGGTGTGTATTATACCTTCCTCTGTCTGCGTGGACATAAATCGCCTTCCTCGGTACTGTAGGACGTTGGCAGGGTCACCTGGGTATGGTTGGAGCCACTCTAGATTGTGATCTAGCCTCCGCTTGAGCGCATTGCCTAGGCACCTTGGTCTGCCGAATTTCCTCTCTTCCTCTAGAACTAATGCTAGTTTTTCTTCTGAGTTGTCGACAGGTGTCAGGTTTTCATCCTCCCCAAACTCCCAAGGGTCGATTAACTCCACAGGATCGTAGTAGTCTCCTGCCGACTCACTCGCGTCTGGGGGTCTTTTTGGGTATGTGCTTTTCCAGGAGGTTCCCGATTCCTTATTTGCTAACCGTGTAATTGTTATCATACCAATGGAGAGTCCCTCAGTGGTCTGGCCGAGCACTTCTTCCCGAAGCCTCTCTGCTTCCCGCAGGTTTACCTTTACACTGTAAGATCTTAACCCTGGGGGTCTACCTGCCTTGTTCGATGATGTTGACTTACTTTTAGGACAATTTCGGGAGAAATGCCCTGTTTCTCCACATCCAAAGCACCGATCCTGGGCTCGGTACTCTTCCTCTTCCTCTTTGGACAGACGGTTGTGGTCCTCCGCTCTTTTGGGCCGGGCTCCGTCCCCATTGTACTTGCGGTGCTCTTGATTTCTGGAGGTGCCCTGCTTCACGGAGTAAGCTGGGGATTTGTTTGGCTTTTTACTGATGCTCGAAGGTGAGTGGCTTCGTTTTCTCTCTTCCTGTGGGTGGGCAGCTGCTGACCCTTTTCCTTTCTGACCAGGGTGACCCCTGGAGTTCAGCCCTCTGTTCCGGGGGTAGTCTCGACCATGGCGGTAGCTTACTTCGGGGGTGTCATGGCCGAGGTCCACTGATTCCGCCATCTCAATGAACTCTGCCTTTGACACGACTTTCTTCAAACAAGAGGTCTCTGGATTTAGGCCCATGTGGTAGAGCTTACACTGGATGGAGGTATGAAATCCATTAAATAACTTTACCACCTTTTCCTTACTATTGGTCGATCCTACGATGGTAAAGAGTTCTTGTAGCTCACCCATGTAATTGCGGACTGACATCTTTCCTTGTCGCAGGTGCTGTAATTTGTATCTTTGCTTATTTCTATAGTTGATTGGGAAACAATTGTTAAATAGTTCCTTGAAGAATTCCTCCATAGTCCAGTCTTCAGGGGCCCTGGATACCTCCCACGAGTAGAAAGTCCATGCTCACCCAGTCAAGAATTCGGAAATGACCAGCACTTGACGCTCCCTCTGCACCAGGCCGTATTTTACATATGAGGTACAGTGTGTCATAAACTGTAGAAACACTTGCAAGTCAGGGGCACCCCCATACTTGGATGGAGGGGTCGGTTTGATTAGCAACTTTGGTGCCATCTTCTTTCTCTTGCTGCGCTTGCTCTTGCTTACTCTCCTTCTGGGCCTAGCCCGTTGTTTCTCATCGTTCCCTGAGGAGCTGGAAGAGGAACTTTCAGTGCTATTCTCGTCACTGGAAGTCAGGGAAGTGTCGTCGCCACTTCCGCTCTCTGAACTGGATTCGTCCGAGCTGTCGGATGCATCTGATGAATCTGAGGAAGGTGGCTCTGATGAGTCTGAGCCCTCCCCTTTCCTCATTCGGTCAAAGGCACGGCCTAGCGTGCTGTCTTTACTAATCTGATTTACAGGCTTGAGCCTCCTTGCAGGGCCCTCTTTCCCTTCCCATTTTTTTTCATCGCGCACTCTCTGGGTTACTTTGCCTATCATTTCCCTGAGTTTGTTCGAGATGGGCTCTGACCCTGGGTGCCCATTTATTCTCTTGTTCTTTGTTTCTTTCCTTAGATCCCTCCTGAGCTGACTGATATCTCTTTTTAGTGCCTGTTTCTGACACAGGCAATCCCGCAGTTCTTTGCGGGTTATCTGATCCCTCCCGCGTTTGGCAGTATCTTGTCATTCTTTGTCTTGTTCAGTCGACTCAGGGTCTGGCTCTAGCGGGGTTGAAGGTTTGTCCCTCCTTATGCTATATGCCTGGATGATCTGACCCTGTATTTCCGCATCAACTTCGTCTTCTAGAAGTTGAACAGCTCCCCACTCAAGGGGATCTGGTCCTTTTCCTTTATCCCGGTGAGTTGTCCTATTGTCCGATCTCTGTTCCTCAGCTGGGGCCTCTGGCCCCGTTTTTGGTTCTACTTTTTTCAGTGGGCTCCCTTCGCCCCCATTGTGAGTGCCCTCGGCCTCCGCCCATCGACGAGGCCTTTCTTGAGTCACTCCCATTCTATCCTGCAGGTTGTTCATTGCCGAGGTTGGGATTGGAATCTCTCTGTTTATATTGTAACCATCTAACGTATCGCTGTCACTAGTAGATGACTCAGTTTTAATCCTTTCCAACATCTCTTCTGACGTCATCTGGAACGACGTATCCGAAAAATTGGTGATTGAGGTCTCCGCCGAGGCGAATCACTTGGTGTCCGCCAGAGCTGCCAACGCTTTTCCCTCCGCCGGAGCAGAGGTGGACCCAAGGGGTCCCGTACTTTGGGCATGGCCGCGTCGAGGACGAGCGGTCGCAGGTATTTTGTCAGATGCTTCCCCTGTCCTAGTGACCGTCCCCGTGTTTTGCACAGCGGATGGTCTCAGGCGGAAGTTGTAACGATTGTTTTCTATGTCAGTATTCATTGAGAACTTTTTTGGACTCACCACTAGGATGTTCACGGTTGATCAGGCCGCGTAAACCCACTGTAGACGAGTCAGAAAGTGTGTTAGGACTGTTACGAGTTCAAAATATGTAACAGTAGTCCGCCTAATACAGCAGAGTACGGTCACATGGAGTTGAGTCTTGCGTTAGAACTGTTTCAAGCCCTGTATTCGCAAGAAGCTACTTAACACAATTATTCCGAAACCTTTTATACTACGGGGGGATTCGGAATAAGATAAGTAAATTTTACTGAATTGGATGACTGAGATTAGATAGGATAAATCGCAAAGGTGACGCAGTCACGGGGCCGCTACACAACTCGAGAACTTCTCGGAGTCAGAAAAAAATTGTCTTTTTCTCACGCAAACCCCGCGCTACAATGAGAACTCGGAAAACCAGTCAAAGTATCACTCAAGTGACTCCCGTCTGGCGAATCGTGCGACCGAATTAACGTGGATGCCGGGCTTACCGGAGAATGTGAATCCACGCCGCTTCAAAGCCCGATGTGTTGAGACACATCAATCCCACGTGCGTTTCGAAGCAAGTCTCGAAGCTCGGATGGGAGTAAGTCAGGCTGTTTCTCGATACAACTCTCCAGAAACATATAAGTTACTTGCATTGGCATTTACTGACATCTAGTGTACTTACAATTACCTCAAAACTATCGAGCATTCGAGTTCGTCCATCAACTGTTCTCTTCAGGACTACATCACCAGTTGGACGATATGCTGTCTTGACACGTTTGATGGTCCGGATGCTAACACCAGTGATTTCCTGCATTACATTTTTTTATACTTCTTGACAAGTACAAGTCGTAAAATCAGTCTCTTCAGCTCGATCGATATGTGACGCCCCATAGGAAAGTAAAGTAAACACAACTATTCTCCGGCAAGCCCGGCATCCACGGATATCAGGCCAAACAACTAAACAACCGGAAGTCAAAGGGGCCTAACGTTATGAAAACGGCTGACTGTGTATCTCCCGTATATATAGCTTTCTGCCCTCGACCTTCCTGGCAAGCCTTAGGAGGTCTTTCGACGTCCTCGCCTTATTTTGCTCTCGAATAACGCTCCCTATGCGTCCAAAATGCGCCTCACTCCGTTCACTTCTCAAAATACTGCCCACTGTCGCCAACGCTCCCAGCCTTTTACGACGCTTTTTCATTCCGTTGCCACCAACATAATGTATTTCCACTTTTCATGCTCCTTCCGAGTCATGAGGTGTTTTTAACCTGTCTTTCACCCCCTGTCAGTTTATCTTTCTTATTTACACTGACGCCGCCGTGTTTCATATTCTACTATACATTTGCAAAGAAAACTTCTATGTAGATATTTTTTCGGTCTGGAACGACAATTTTCTACGTAAAGCATTACAAGTTTCCCTTTGCTAAAGATGTAGCTGTTCGAACGTTCAAGATAAACAATAGACTGAAGAAATGGCAGGATGCACAAAGTTCGGTGAGTTGCCGTGAAGTCCAGATCTAACGTGTATAGTCTGCCATTGTTCACCTTCTGTGTCTGAAATTAGAAATGACGGCGTCGTATTCAATGATGACAGAAAAACATTGACATGAACAAAAACAAATCATGCAAAATAAGAGTTTGATCATATCGACAAGTTAAACGATACGGTGCCGAAGATGCGTTTGCTCATCTATTTTGTCTTATTATTTCATTTTTCACTTTCATCTAGAGGCATCGCAGCTTGGCAGTGTTTCTAGCCCTGAATATGAAGTTGTATCACGAAACCAGAACGCACAGTGGGTAGGTTGGCTAATAGCACTGCCGGTAAGTGTCTTGCTAACAGAGGGCAAATCAATCGACCGATGTATCACTACGATTAGTCATTGTTCTTGAAGACAAAGATTTACAAGGGCTCAGTGGAGACACGTGAGGTGTGCTGGAGGGACGGAGTGGAAATGCGAGAGACTACAGCAAGGTCGAACACGAGGCGGCTGTAATCGAGTAAAGAATTTCATTTCAGGTATCATAGCGCTCAGAAACAGTTCCAATCGGGCAGAGTCTAATTGCGACGAGATTGCCCTGAATCGGAACTTGCCCCGTCAGCTTGACGCCAGCAGCATTGCAAAACGCAATCAAAAATAAATCTTTGTCGCGTCCAGCTAGCGCAAAGATGAAGTGTTTTTGTGCTATGACGAACGATGTTTGAAGAAGCGTTTTTAGGTCGACAAACTGATCAAAACGATTGAGGCATAGTCAAAATGCAATGTGGCGAGACATGCTTGCATGAGAGAGGAATCAACCCTGGCAATAAACGTGACCAATCGACCCATTAGATGGAGTCGTCCCGACTCCTTTGAAAAAAGTTAGATTGAATGCGTGCTGTCGTGCTTGATACCTACCACGTAGAGAGATATTCCAGGCCATCTTCGAGAGGGACATCTGTCGTCCCAATAATAATACTCATACCCGCCTGTGCCAAGCATTCCAACCGCTTGATGATGGCGGCATCGTAGTCATCATTTGCACCTACCTTCACCTGCAAGAGTTTAGCGACAGGTAAAGCTTCTCCATCGACATCCCACCGAGACTCGAGAAACTCTGCAAATGCTGTGGTCAGGGGACCAGGAAGCGAGATCTCGAGGGTCTCCAATTTCGGTACGAGGACTGTCTTCAATGCAGAACGCCAAGTGAGACGGGTAAGAAGAAGATCAGTAACCATGATAAACATGAACGACGAAAGTAGAGTCAGGTGCTTCAAGGTTGGGAGCACCTCCAGAAGCCCGATCACTTCGTCTTCTGTTAGCGCTGTTTTACGGAGATAGAGACTCTCCAGAGAATTGATGCTAGCAAGGAAGGTGGACAAATAAGAGCCAAATGACCGGTCGATATTACATATACGAAGAGATCGTAATCGTGGTGTAATGAGGTTCCTAAACAGAACCTGGGTCTCAATATCCTCGTTCCATGTCGGTGCAAGTACAGCAAGTTCCTTGAGATTCTCATGTCGAAGGAGTTGAGGAGGTAGTAGCGGCAGTTTGATGAGCTCTTCGGTATATATGAACGATACGCTTTCGAGCAGGGGAGCTCGGCGCAAGATGTCAAGCGAGTCGGTGATGGTGACGGTCATGATGGGTATCTGTGATAGGTTGTCCCAAGGAAATTTGAACATGTACGGGTGGAGGTTGACGCACTCAAGAGATCGGAGTCGAGGTGCGACCTCAAACGCGTCTAAGATGGGATCAGTAGCGGATGGTTCGTGAGTGCCCAGGCTTAGCTCCTGCAGCGATGGAAGCTTGCCGCGGGCAGGAAAGAGAGCCGCGTACGCTGCTAGCGGAAGAAAGAAGTACATACTCCGCCAATGATGAGAATGTTGCACTAGAATATCGAGGATTGCATGAGTGGAGAAGTACGGTGGATCTTTCCACATCACGTATATCGAGAGTGGGCATGTCCCGGATCTTGTTAACCAGGTAGAGACAATACTTGTTTGGTGTTTGGCATTTGGCTTGATATTGAGGCATAATCTGGACCAGAGAAATCGAGTTCCAATGGCGACACTACGCCACGAACGGCAGATCTTCGTTAAGAGTAGCGGTATATCTATAGTGTTGGCAGGGGTCAGGCTGCCGTCTATATCCGTACACTGGAGAAAGATCTTGGATAGGATCTCGGTGGGCAGGGCCACAGGCCCTGAACGAGAAGCAGTATGTGATAATTTCTGCATGACGAGGATTGATCTGCAGGGTCTCCGAGTCGGTGTTCAAGAACGCGTCGATCAGGAGAGATCGGGTAAGGAAGAATAAATGCCGGTTCGAGGATGATCGCTTTCAGAAGTTGTAAGTTTGACAAATAACCCAGATATCTTCTGAGAGAAAGACTGGACCTCAGCTTTGTAACAGCGAGTTTGTTATTCCAGACAAAAGGAAACGATTCTACTAAACAGGCCGATCCGTAATCTGATCTGTGGGACCGACAGGCACTGTGTGCACAGGGCGTGGCGATAAAGCAATGGCAAGCAGCTACAAATCTCGTCTATTGCCCCGACGGAATTAACCGCGCCTAGCACAATGACCACAACTGGATTTATGCTCGTTTTCTACTTTGCATGCACAGAACCAAAACTGCTTGAAGATTACCATAGAGTACCCTGTACCTCTTCTTACGCTACGGTGCTGTGGACGAACATTCATCACGCGCGGGTCGGCGCAATCATCTGACCAGGTTATGGCTTGTGGGTATATACTTAACGTATGTACGTGTTGTCCTGAGGTTCAGCTTTTTTGTTCTGGATCGTATGACCTCTTTGAGTTGTCTTATTGCACACTTCTTCGTGATCTTACTTGGTCAGTGTTCGCTGCGTAGGAACTTCATTTTTGTTCATTGTCAACAGTCACCCCGGCCTATGGCCTAATCAACCCGATCTTCCCTGGCTGGAATCCTGATCCTAGCATCATCCGTGTTGGCTCGGATTATTTCATTGCCACATCCACCTTTGAGTATTATCCTGGTCATCCCATATACCATAGCACAGATTTAGTGTCTTGGACACTCATCGGTCATGCTTTGACTCGGCCCTCGCAACTGAGTTTATTTGGTACTCCTTCTGACGCGGGTAAGTGATCTCGCACATCTTGAACTTGACTCTTGAGTCAACTTTTGACGAACTGGGGTATCCAGGCGTATGGGCTCCTGGCCTCAGATATCACGATGGAACGTTCTACTTGACATCGACGACGAGATATGTTTATACCTGTAAGCTGTCACTTCATCATGCTTTGGGTTTTGTTGACACTTCAAAGCTGAGTTACGTCTATTTCCGCGTTCCTTCTACGTAACATCAAAAGATGTATTTTCTGGCATTTGGAGTGATCCCGTTTACTTTGGTGGGTCACCTTTGTTGGGTTTGTGCTTCTAGACCAACAGGTTGGCCCAGACGCATTGGGGTACGATTCAGACCTCTTTTGGGACGTCAACGGAGATGTCAGTCTTTCTCCATGATCGTTCATGTTCTACTATCCTCATTCTTAAACCAGGTATATTTGACCTGGAGCGGGATTGATAACGCGATTGATAAGATCTATGGTTTGTCCGCACCTCAGTCCCTACGACCTGCCTCCTTTTAAACAAGAATTCTTCTAGGAATATGGCAGAACAAGATAGACCTCGAGACTGGCAATTCTCTTACACCAGCCCAAATGATTTTCGCAGGGACATTGCCCGATGACGCGTCAGCTCGGCCAGAGGGTCCACATGTGTATCACATCAATGGGTCGTACTACCTGCTGATTGCTGAAGGTGAAGAACGTGCTTAAAAACCTCGTTGCATAGTTAGATGTAACCCTCAGGTGGCACGGATATTCACCATCGGTCGACCATACAGCGCGGTCCATCGCCATCTGGTCCCTGGGAAAACAACCCCAACAACCCCATCTTGTTCAACGGAGCAAATCTTACAAACGCCGTCCAAGATACGGGTCATGCTGATATCGTACAAGGACCAGATGGGAGATGGTGGGGCGTTGCCCTCGGTGTGCGTCCGCAGGGTTTGAACTTTAGTCACATCCAATTAGGTAAATGTCTTGCCAATCGCTCGAAAATCACATTTTACGAACTTTTTGCAAAGGCCGCGAGACATTCTTATTCCCTGTCACCTGGGAAGATGGATGGCCTGTCTTCAACGCAGGTCTTCCTCTATCAGAACACATCCCCGACGTCCTTCCCGATGTCTCTGCTCTCGTATCATATAACAACACATTCACCTCAGACACCCTCGACAACTCGTTCTACTTTGTGCGCACGCCCTACAAGACCTTCCATTCTCTAAGCGCCCGACAAGGCTACCTTCGTCTGTTCGCTAATTCATACGCCCCTGGAGATCGTGACAGCGCCGCATTGCTGCTGCGCAAGCAGACAGCGTATACTGAGACCTTTGAGACGCGCTTGGATGGCTTTAAGCCTATGACCAACCTCACTGAGGCAGGCGTGAGCGTGTACTATGGTGACTCACTGCACAACGAAATTGGTGTGATGGGTGGCGATGACGGGAGGTATATATTGGTGCGGACAATTGTACTGAACCAACAGGTCGGTCCGTGGGCGTTGACGACTGCAAATTCGACGGTTATAACGGTCTGTTTTCGTATACTGTCAGCAAGCGTCCGTTCAGTATTCACCACCATCTATACAGATTAACCGGTACAAACTTGCCACGGCTGACGCGAACGTGCGATTCAAAGTCATTGCCAACCCCACTTCCTATAGCTTGGGTTACGCGGAAGGTGACGGTGACGATGCAGAATTCATCTTCCCTGTTACGATAGACAGTTCCACACTCTCCATCGCCCCTTCTGGGTAATTATCCCTCTATAATTCATATTATACCATACCAATTTTCCATTCATACAGAGGATTCTTTTTCAAAGGTACCTCGTTTGGGATTTACAATACCGGCAACGGCAAACCTAGTCTCATCCCCGCCGACTTCAAATATTGGAAACAGACTCCAATCGCCTCTTCTCTCAATATTAAGGCATCTCAATAGCTTTCAAGTCAGCATTAATTCGTCTATTCTGGAGGATGATAGTTTATAAAGAGTTGAGATGAGTGTGCTCGACGCAAGCAAGTTATGGGTACGTTAGTGATAGGGTGATAGCTGACGATGTCAATTACAATGACAAACTTTTTTCCTCACTGTGAGAGAACACCGTAGACCCCAGTAGAACTGACATAAGGCCGGGATCGAACGAGTGTCGTGTATACTCTAGGTAAGTGAGCATACATTAAGACAACGACTGTGCAAGCGCATTGAGCTGCCCAGCCATTTGCGGGTAGTTCTTGAGGAACTCAGCCTGCGCTCCAGTTGCCTAAACCCAACATCAGTATTCCCATTTCTAGCATAAAAAACGATGTCAAAATATCTTCTACTCACATACTGATACGTCAACGCATTCTGCAACTCGGGCTCGCTTCTCGCGAGCTCCGCCTGTCTCTTGAAATACTCCGCCGCCTTGGGAATCTTACTTTGCTGTAAACTCAACTGAGCAAGAGTCGCCACCGCTGCTTCGCACTCCGAGTCGATCCTCAACGCCTCGCCGCAGCAGCGCTCCGCGACACCAACGTCTCTTTTCCATTGGAACAATGCAAGTCCTTTGTTAACTAGAGGGAGGACGTTGGGTGTTGGCTTGAGCTTTTCGAGTTCGATGGCGCGGTCAAATTTCTCGACGGCGTCTTCGTAGCGTTGTTGGTCGAGGAGGAGTTCGCCGCTGAGGAAGGGGGTGTGAGTTTGGGACAGTTAGGGAGATGGGAAGTAAAAGAGGCATACTAATAATTTTGGGGCTCGCTTCGTTGGGGGAAGGCTTTGAGTGTTCGGCGGAAAGTAGCCATACTGTTAGCAATGTTGCCCGACTTGTATTGGGCAACAGCAAGCTGGATATGAGAGAAGACGAAGGTGTCATCCAGCTCAGCAGATTTTGTGTAGTTCTCTGCCGCCTGAGAGAACTCATTCATGATGAAGTAGACTGTCGGTAGTGTTAGCCAATGTGACATATAACTGGGTATTGTAGCTGTTCACCCTGTCCACGATGGTAATAAATGTCTGGGTCTTGCTCGTTAAACTTGATTGCTTCCTCGAAACACTTGAAGGCACTAGAAGTGTCTCCCTGCTCCATGTGTACGGAGGCGAGCTTTACGAGACTCTGTGTGAAGCTCGGAACAACCTCTAACGAGGCAAGTAGGTCTTCCTTAGCTCCCGCAACATCACCAACAAGGAATCTGAAGTCTAATCAGCAAGTGAGTTCTTTGTAAGATCGCTTCTCTTACTTGAACGTTCCCCGCAAGTTCAGAGCCTCAGCGCGGCCCTGGGCCCAAGAAATACCTTGGTCGATAGCCTCATTCACGAGCGTTAACGCATGTGTATAGTCGGCAGCCTCGAGTGCTTGGGATGCAAGAAGCAAGGTGTTGTCACCTGTTGACGGGTTCTCTGGGAGGGCGGGGTGGGGTCCTGAGGTGTACATGTAAGTTGAGATGAGAGTTTAAAAAAGTGACAGACATACGGGGCCGGAAGGCGGAGAAGTAGGCAGCGATGAAAGTGAAAGAAGGAAGGCGGGGTTCGCGTGTGGCCATGATTTCTGCCGCTTTTTTGTGTGAGACTGCTTGGAGCACACGCTCGACAGCCTGTGCGGTACTTTGGTTCGAGAATTTATCGAGGATGGTCGCGGCGGTGAAATCTTGGGAGGCAGAGTTGAAAGCGTGAGGATTGAAGAGGGAAAATCAACCTTACCTCGGAGCGCCTCTTCATACCGGTGAAGAGACTCAAAAGCCATGGCACGACGGTTGAGAGCTTTGATGTACGTATTATCAAGCTTCAATGCCTCGTCACAGTCTGAAACTACGAGCTCATACTGAGGAGGTTCCATGTTGACATAACCTGCACAAAGCTCAGTGAACTGCTAGATAGAAACGGAACATATCATACATGCTGCACGGTTGCTGTAAAAGATGGGGTCGGGTGCTACCTGAATAGCGCGAGTGTAGAAAACGGCTGCTTCGTTGAATTTACGCTCCTTGTACGTTGCATTTCCTCGTTCCTTCAACTTTCTCGCGAGTTCTGCCCGTTTCTGCCCTTATCGTTAATTCGTGCGGTTTGAAAGACATGGACACTGCTAACCTCACTTGACAATGCAGCAAGCTGCTCCGAAGTCAATTGTGTATCAACTGTACATCGTTAGAGACGCCACATAGTGTATTACATGGTGACACACCCAGAGGATCCTCGTTCTCGACCTTGGGTTTTGGCGGCACAATCTCTTCAAGAATAGGCCCATCGGCATCTCTCACGGTCTTCTTCTTCTTGCTCCCCTTGCTCTTCTTCTTTTCCTTACGAGTACCCTTTTCGACATCGGGCGGCGCGTGCGGCCGTGACGAAGTTGAAGCATAGTAAGCGACACCTCCGACAGCGAGAGCAGCGGCCGCACCAAGAAGAATAACGCGCTTGTTCTCAGATATGAACGACTGGGCACGGTCAATGAAGGTGGTAGGCTCGGAAGACGCCATTTTGAAGAAGAGGAAGTGTGTGCGTTCTGCCGCAACACTTTTTGTTTTCGTGATGCGAGCGTGGGAGCTTGCAGATACGTCAACAGGTCTTAGTTTAGAATGTACGCCATTGAATTGTCTTCGCTAGTATATCGGTTAGTACACGCGCCTGTCATTACGAATTCGCGCGAAAGCTGGGTTCGACTCCCAGGCGAAGAGTGTAGATTTAGTTTTATGATTACTTTTTCTACAAGGCTTCTTTCTTACGACTCTATTCCATCAGTCTCGATCATAATTCTATCATGGTCAGATAGATTAAGTGCTCCTATGTACTAGATAAGATCAACTAATGACCGTTCGTGTCATTCCAGCTGTAAACATCAGTCGATGGCATTCGCTGGCCGAAATGCAAAATGGCTTACATATCCTGGAAAAACTTCCACAGCACAGAGAAGAGAAGACCTTGCAGACCATTCGTCAAAATTCGTGTCTTCAACCCTCGGCCAAACAATCCTTTCATTCCATCGATCGCAATGATTGCACGTGCAGCGTCGAGGTATCCGATGCGCGTTTCATTGACTTGGCGGTACGTCTTGACTACTCTCAACGAGTTCGAGATACTGTCGGAGACGACGGATGAAATAAAGCCAATGATGGCGCTGCGGAAAAGTTTTTCGAGAAGAGTACGCGCTCCGGGGAGGTTGGCTTCAAGGTAGTTGTAGGTGCCGAACCACTGTCGATTTAACTGTCAGCGCAAGGAGTGACGAGCTCGAGTTGGTGTGGACGTACGGGATAATGTCCGACGAATGTAGCAGCAGCTGTTGCGAAGGCGCCATACCATAGCGTCCCAATACCATATTGTTTGATCTAGATTTGAAATGCATCAATGATTCATTGACCAACTATGCCAACACTCACCCTCTGACGCAGAATCGGTAACCCATTCTTACCCTGCGTCTGCATTGTCGTCTTGACAGTATCAACAGGCGTAAGAATCATACGGAACCCAGCGGCAGCGATCGAAGCGAAGATGGTCTTTATAAGTGCAGGCAAATTCCTAAGGTATATATTTGACTGTAGCAGAGCAAGGATACCAGCGTTGGCGGCTGTGTCACCGAAGCGAGCGACAGGACCCTGGATAAGTGCAGCTAGGAGACCCTGGTAATATCGTGTCCATCCGCCATCGGTATAAAGGGTATATATAGCTTCAGAAGTGGTGGTTCCAAAGCGGTATTGATAGTTCATTACGGTGCGCAATGGCTGCATTTCAGATGAGCTGTCATTGAAAGATTGGAGTTCGAAACAAGAATGTACCATCAGTGTTAGCACCTGGATAACCATGGCTGGATGGTACAAGTTAGCTGGCGTAGATCTGTAGGATACGTTTTATACCAGCTGCACCACTGAGTCCACCACCAAGAGCTGCCTTCAACGCCTTCCCAAGGTCAAACTACCGAATTGCCAATCAGCACGACAACCATCGGACAATATATTTTGGCAGACGTTCGCATCGCCAGCATCAATGAAGCCCTTGACGAAAACGGCAAAAATAGTGGCACCAAGTAAGCAGAGGACGACTTGGTACGTGATCTTCTTCCAATCGCATTGTTGAGGTCCAGACGGAGCTCTAGCTGCCTCGGCCGTCCGATGGTTGTTTGAAGTGGCAAGAAGAGGCTGCCTCTCGTCGGTATCAGCGGCAGCTTCTGGGGAAGGCTCTTTCGACATGGTGGTCTGTGCTAACAGGAATAGAAGTATATGCGGACCAAGGTTGAGGGTGATAAATCAGAAGCATCTTTTAAATTAGGTGCGAGGCCTTGTAGGTCTTTTCATAAGCCACTAGCACTCGTATAAGTATTGATAACACACACGGTTTTGTACATGAGGGTACCCATCTTATCTTTTTTTCGTCCACGTGGAGACTGAATGATAAAATCAATTTTGAAGATATCAAAATTCTGTCTTGGGATTTTGTTTCCCTCATCAAAAGGAGCCTTGTGGCAAGACAGATAAGAAAAATATCATTTTCTGAAGAAGCAATATTTTTTGTCACAAAGTTGCGAAGCCCTCTCTTTTTCTCGAAATCTTTGCTGTAAACCCTTGACTAGTCTGCCGGCCTACGAGATAAGGTTTCCCAGAGAATCCCAGTTCACTCACCCATGGGCTCATGACGAGCCCTTGGTTGATCTCGAAGGTCTCTCTGGCCCCAAACTAACCAAATGATTATTCAGTTTACTACCTCCTCCTTCCATGCGCTCGACCATAGAAACAAAGCATTATGTTATATAAATCGATGGGATTGTCTCATATCTTCCTCAGATCCCAAAAACTCAGGGAAGCGTGTTACATAAACACCAGAAGCACAGCATATTGTAGACGAGGTTTCAACCGAGAATGTACAAATACACTCCATTATAACCTCTAACTTCAACCCGCTAATTGCGAATCACGATTGAAGTAAGTCGATCACATTCCGTTCAATCAAGCACATACCTTGAACCAGCTACCAGGGTCACAATGGTGAAAACCCCGCAAGAAGCAACGATTCCAATTGAACTTCAAGATCAGGTTATCGAAAATCTCTGTCAGGACGTTAAATCACTCGCTGCCTGCAGTCTCGTGTCGTCGCATTGGTCGGATATTGCTCGCAAACTGCTCTTTCCAAATTTTGTAGCCTTTATCGATGTTAGGTCCAATGAGATTGCCCAAACCTCGAAATTATTGCAGCTTCTCGCGGCACCTCACTCACGGCTCGGGTTATATATTCAGCACGTTCAAATATGGGGGCCAGACCATTATCTAGGTATTGAAGCCACCCAAACTATTCATACGGAGGAATACGAGTACCTTTCTGAGGTATTGCAGACCATACTTCCGCGTTTGCCTCGTGTTCGTGACTTGTTGCTAAGCTCACTCAGCTGGGATAGGATTTCCCGAGAAACCAGAGCTCAATTATCATCTTTGTCCAAGGTCATCTCTCTCGAGTGGCACCGTATCTTTTGTGGTCACTTGAATGATTTGGTGCAGTTCTCGAACCAGAGCTTTCCTCGGCTTGAAACTTTACGGATGCAGGATCTCCGAGTGAAAAACAATACACAGATTGAGCGGCCCAATTTAGTTCAACCCTCGAGTTGGTTCGCTTGCTTAAGAACACTAGCACTCTTCGTAGACGAGTCGACTGTGCCCTTCTTAGATGGAATATTATCTGGGATTATTCCCGTGGAAAATCTTTACTCGCTCGATTTGGAGGTACTCGACAAAGCCAATCTGGCCCTCGCGGGTGCCCTCATAAGAACTACCGCGCCCACCATATCTGTTATCAGACTCAACATTGGTCCTGTTCGTCAAGGTGAGGTTAGCAAAGTAACTGCTTTCTATTGAAAGTGACATTCACCATACTGTCCTTAGACTTTTACGAGAACCCATTTCCGATCTCTCTCAGCCAGAACATAAATTTGAGAGTACTGTATTTCGCACCCTGGCTTGTTTCTCAAGATATATGGTGGTTGGAGAAAATCATCACCTCCGCATCTTCAGTACGCGGACTTGAAGAGATCCACCTCCGCTTTGTAGCCAGCGGGACTCCCAATTCCTTCGGTTTTGATTTCTCATCGCTAGAAGGTCTGTTGCTGGCACAAAGCGCGCCGAGTACGAAGATAGTTATGGAGTGCTGGGAGGATGAACGGAGGCAGGGGCCTTCTCTCTCAGAAACTTTGATATCGTCAATGTCAGAGCTGTCAAAGCGTGGACAGCTATCCATGGTTCTGTTTGATCGTTATGAGGCTTCCAAGAAGGATTTCGGATTTTTAGGTTCATGAAGAAACGAAAAAGTGGGTGTAATGGAAGAGTGCCTCGAGGATAGATATTCAGCCAGCCATTCACAGTACGATATTTGGCGCTACATACTCAGCCTAGATCTCGGAATAGACGAGCTTGGAAGAGGATCGATCCCTGTTTAATTTTCCAGTTCTGAGGAGGTGAGTATCTTCCGATAAATATCACCAACGGAGTCACCACATTATATCGACCAATCCGCCATTTTAATCGTTAATCACTCTCCTACACTGACCCCCATAAGAAATCTTTGATGTAAGTTGAAGCAAAAGTCTGCGATGACAGGGCAAGGAGCCTTGCTCCCATTCGACCCCTTGTTGAACATACGTAGAATACCCGTTTGATCATGAAGTACTTAGTAACCCATCATTCTTGCTATTGTGACTTATGGTCAGAGCGGGCCCCTTTTTGCCTTTTTCTCACCTTGCTCATGAAGGTTCGTGTTCATCCATACAATTGAGAAAACCCCCCGACTTGTTTGTATGTCATATCATGAAACTATCTAGTCGGACACAAACGGGACATCCTCGTCATTCCGTGGTACCCATTCATGATCACGCGCGGGGTTCTTACTGTAAACTTTCATCAATCTTGTCATCTTTCGATAAGACCCGCTCGATTTGGAAATTCAGATCATGAAGTAACTACCCATTATTTGCTATTGTACCTTTTTCTGCATCTGTCGCCGAATTTCTGGATTCCACTATGTAGCAGGCCCACATGGCGCTTGTGTGGGTGTCTTGTCAAGAGGGAATGGATATGTAGTCATCATCAGGTTAAACAAAACCCTGACGCTCTCATATTAGACCGAACTTGCAGGTTAGTTATACGAGGGATTAGTAAGGTGGGTGCTGTACTAGCCCTGGGTCATTGAAGGCTCTATGTAATGTCAGAATCAAGACACCATGATAAGTATGCGTTATGTTGCGTGCTATTGTTCGATTATTCAATATTCAGGAGGTGTGTACATATGTAGGCGGCCTGCCTGTGAGAAAGCGACCGGACAGGGGCCGGGAAAAGCTGGTCATTTGATGATTCTGATCTATGTAGCACAATTCACAATTCACGAAGGCCTCCTTTCTGGCTGCAGTTGGATATATTCAATCGACATAGACTCGAGCTTAATATGTACATTCGAAAATTGTTAACCTTGAATTGGATCCAAAATGTTGTTGTAAAGTTGACCAGAATTCTAATGGATTCTGTATGTGTCTCGTTCCGTGCAAAGCCGTAGCACAGCCGGACGCCTGTGTCAACATCGATATCCGATTGATATGACGGCTGATATGAAGATAGACGAAATAACCCACGAAGAGTCGCCGATGACCTTTGTTCTACATATATAATTGTTCAGGATTCATTCAGTCCAGATGAGCATGGGAGTCTGACGTGAGCTACAGCAAGAAAACCATACGTAAGTTCATGTGGAAGAATCTGAGGAAGACGAGCTACTGTAAATTATTGGTCAAGCTAGTGCATGGGCAGAAGCGGAAGGATGGATCAGGGTTATTCTGATATGCAACCGTGACAATCTGAAACATCTGAAGAACAGCCGGATGTTGTCGAAGTACTACTGGATTCATCACCCAGTGCCAAGGATGCGCCCACGGATATGTTGCCAGTACTCTATAAAAAGTGGAAATTATAGACGGGAGAACTTCACAGCTGGCCTGTCCTTTCATCGTTTCAATCCTCTGACCCTCTCAACCTGATAAGACGCCACACCACGGGATGTATTCCATCAGTTCGCTCTCGTATGCTCTGCTTCTACTTTTATCCCTCATCACTCCGTCTTCTTCTATCCCCGTGGAAATTAGGCGTGGAACTGAGACTGCTACGTCGAACGCACTTACATCGAGGGAGTCCACGCCACGTCTAATCACACACCTCACACCTGGTCGGGTGGGACATGTACAACTTCAATATTATTCAAAAGAATGTAGAGGTCGTGAGTACAGTGATTCTGAAATATGGCTTTCTGAAGACTTATTGGAGTGGACCCAGGTGGCCGTGATACGGACAAACACCATACGATCTTCCTTGAACAAGACAATCGGGGATGGAAGATTGCATACTTTACCAGTAATCCACCGGCCAATGTGAACCACAACTTCGTGAAGGTGAGTGAAGCCTCGCTGGATAACCTGGTACATCGCATGGAACTTGGTCGCAATTCCGGTCCCGGAGCCGCTGGGACGTATCTTGCTTTAACCAACAACTGCTACCTTGAACCTTCTTTTTGGACCCATGAACCACCTGTGGTAGAGGAGGTCCTTCCCGGTGGAGTTAGGGCCACCCAGGAAGAACTCTATCAAATTATGTCGATGATTCACTGTAAGTGTCATTCATTATCGAGAATGTGAACTTTTAGTGACAGGGACTAATACATTTCAGCTTCTACAAACAACGGATATCATCCGCCGATTCAGATGCACTATTAGCCACCTCACGCCTTGTGATCAACAGGTGGTAATCAACATTGAACAGGGACATGCAAGCATAACTTTACGTTAACAGTGTGCGTTGGTAGATTAGATAACGTCAATTCGAGTTAGAGCGTTGAGCACTATTGAGTTGTCACCTGGTCGAGACCGATTGGAAAAATTGTTATCTAGAATCCGAAAGCTCATTAAAATGCAATGAAAAAACACATGATATGTACCTGACAGTGACACGGATGCACGTTGTATTTGGCGGTGCGTATATTGAGTGCTGGTCCAAAATAGATGCGCGAAACGGCAAGAAGCGGACAAAAAAGAATGGGTTCAAGAAATTCTTCGGTCACTGAACGCTAGTGTCCTTAAGCCGAACGTCTCGGTGAGTAAGCATCCAAGGTTGGGCAGCAAACGTCAGTGTCCACAGCCCTAGACACTTTCGGCGAGTTGTACTACCAGCACTGGTCAACCTCTGGTAAGTTTTGATGAAACTTACAGGTAGATATGCGTTCGAGTAAAGGTATGAGAAACGATAGGATCATACTGTCTGCAAGATTCAAGACGTCATTGAATACAGATAATATTTATGGCAGGAATCAAGGGAAGAGCTACTTGATGGTGGGTATTTTGGAACCTTTCAAGGTGCCAAGCGAAACAGACCGACGCTACCTCGAGTAGAAAGGAACTAGTGATACAATTCCATGGTAGTCTAAGCTGCGATTGTTCAGAGGAAGATGAAGTGGATATTTCAGAAAATAAACAAACCTGGTAATACAAATCTAGCTTTACATCGGGATCGTTTTAGGCAGAGACAGAAGTGCGAGCATCCTCGCTGATAGTCAGCTTATCCATTGCGTCCTCAAAGGCCTGGTCATCATCGTCTTCGCTCTCAGCAGTTTCATCCTCTTCACTATTCGCAGCTTCGTCTTCTTCGTCTTCATCATCCTCGAAATCAAGCTGACAGGGTAATCAGATCAGTCTACGAGGTTCAAAGGATCGCAATACACACCGGGTCATATACGACTCGTATGATCAAACTACAGCTCGGACAAGTCGCGATGTCCTCATAGTTTGCGAGTTGCTTTCGAGAAATCTCGAAGCGGTCTCCACAAGGACAGGGGTAATGATAGACACTCTTCACAGGATCCCAGGCCATATCCTCAATCTCAATTTCGTCATAGTAGGCGCCCATAGCCGTAATAAAGCCCTAGTGTCGCGATCGTCGTCGAATGAGAGCACCAAGCTCAGTGGTACCGGTAGAGGACATGAAATTTTTGTGACTCGATCGTAGTCACAGTTTGTGCAACTACATATCAGCTTACACGAATCACATTACGTAGGCCTCTTTCTACATCACTTTTTTCAAGGTCACTTTTTTTAAGGTCGATCAGCGGGTCTGCCTCATGGTGAGAGCATGGAAAAGACGTGCTATTGAAACAGCTGCACCTTGATAGATGGCAAGATGATTGTGAAATCCTATCCACAAGAGGGTTGTTGTACTCGAGGCTGCCTCGTTGTCATCCTTCTCATGGTAACAAGAACAGCTCACAAAAGCTCACAAAAGGCCTAACAACCTTCATCCCACAGATAAAAAGATTTGCTGCTTCCAGTGGCTCAAACCCTTTTGTTCTTCACATCCCGCTCCCCACATTGATCATCTCTCAGTGATGATATACACACAGCCCATCCTTTCGACCCCGGAGGCCGATACCCATTCGCTCTCAAGAGCATCGATCCCATCTCTCCCTATCATCGTCACAGCTTTCATGATCTTCCTTATAGTAGATGCAGTAATCAATCTATTGAGACGACACAAGCACAAGCCAGAGGCAATCGTCGTCTCGGAATTACCGACCCCAGAGCCACACCGATCTCTGACATGCTTCGTCGACAAATCCCGCAGCATCCTCGAAGATTTTCAGGTGCTCGAAAAGCAACTGGCAATCAGTAACTACCACTGTTTGAAACGCTCAACGCATAAACGAAAACGTCGCGATCGACGTCTCAGAGTCGCTGCATCTCGAGATACTAAACCCTCGAGGATTCAGCGATTCCAACCCTCATGCGAATTCACCGCTTTCTGCGACCAGTTACTCCTTACTAACAAGATATGGAGGCAAGAGAAGGAGCTTAAAGCCCTCCGCGCCGCTTCCGATGCTAAATCGTGTGCCTCTCGTTCTACTGCCTTCACTACATTCTGCGAACAACTTCTGCTCTGGAACCGAGTCTGGCAACTTGAACGAGAGGCTGCAGAGCTGGTACAGGAGAAAGAAAGGATCCGGAGGGAGCGCGTAGCGGCCGTCACGCGCGCCGCGAAACGTATGGTGCAGGACGTTCAGAAAGAGCGGATGGTGGAAGAGTTTGTGAAGGACCTGATTGAGGAGGTTGGGACGACCAAGGCAGAGATGGGGAGCATGAAAGAAAAGCATGAGAGGGAAGTGGAAGATATTCAAGGGGAATGGGCGAAGGATTATCGGAAGGTAAGGGAAGAACTTGAACAGCTCAAACTGGCACAGTCAGCGAGGCTTGCGGAGCAGGAGTTGTCGAATTCATTGGAGGAGAGTTTGTTCGAGAGGATCGAGGAGGGGAAGAGGCGTGTCAAGCAGCTAGAGGAGGGTTTCAAGATTGTTGGTTATGCTTCGTCAGACGAGACGTTGACCGAAGCCGAGACGTCTGATGCTGAATCAGAGCTAGTTTCTGATCTTTCGTCGAGCACATGTGTTTCGTCCAGAGCTTCTTCAGTTCGGCGGTCTCCGACGACTACGACCCACCATATACCCGAACGAAAACGATGCACAAGCCAGGAGCCACTTCCGGCTTGCCACACATCACAGCGTTCTCGTTCTTATAGTGTTACAACTATGAGCGTCATTGGCTCTAGCCTTGGGACCCTGGTGGTCGACCAGGGAAAACCTGTCCCAGCCATGAGCAGAAGCACGGCCTCTGTAACGAGGACAATCAATCACTCTGGGAGACCGCTTGCTGTTCGTAGCCGCAAGACATCTGTCAAAGCTACGTTGCGTATGCCCCCGACATCACCCGCTTCTGGCTCAGCCTTTGCCAAGAGCGGATCGCTGACCAGTAGGGCACCATGGAAACTATAGTAAACCATACTTATTGAAGTAGCCTGACGTTGGTCGTCCTTGGCGTTTAAGATCTGGGGATTTATTACTCGTAGGTATATTGTATCTATCTATCTAGTATCTTGATGTTGTACGTTAGGTGTATGTGTACTTACCATATTCGCCACCGTAGCGATACATGATGTGTTGGGGCCGGGGTATAGCATAAAAATGAGTTCAATCTGAAAAAAATCTCGGGTGCGCGCGTTGTTTCCTGATGATACCTCCGAAAAAAAAGTACACATATTCTTCTGAGTAAACTTGTCTTGATCACATCTTTTACAAACGGATTATGCGCCGTGTGTATACTTGACCTTCGGTTTCTTGCCTGGGAGTTCAGGATCAGTGAACGCCAACTTACTCAACAGCCGCACGACTTTAGAATCACATTGGAAAAAAGGGAGGAACTAGTATTCCACGCTGTACGGCCCATCTCTGAGAGGAAAAGTTCAACAATTGACTGCCGACCGGCATAGCGCCACAGCGTATCGGCCATGAAAATACGGTTAGGTTGGGCGGCGTCTAAAATTGTCGACAAAGTTTAAGATACCATGTGGCAGCCAGCGTTGGGCGCGCTGGTCTGTTATACTCGGTTAGTCACGGCGATCGTGAGGTATGGACGTTAGACTATGGCTATAACTCGGCAGAAATGTGAAAAAATATATTTAAAGTGACCTTGATACATCACGATCAAAATCATTTGTAGGGCTCGCTGAATCAAAATCTATCGAACCATATGACAATATTTCTGAATCAAGACGCGGTGATCGGCAGACAAACAGTCGTTCGAATCAGATACAATTAGGATTCGATGTCGAGTTCGGAATTTCCCTCCCTGCAAAGGGATGTGAGAGAGCACAGCGGAACAACTCGTCCTACGAGTGATCCTGAGCATTGTGCTCCGGCAGCTCGTCCCGAGTCAGTTCTATATATTTTAGAGATGGTTTTCCAGATTGCTTGCCATGCTATTGGCTTTTAAAGTTTGACCCTGGTCTTCCTGTGCTTTAGTTTTCGTGGATATAGAGTATTTCAGAAGCAAAGAGTTGTGTGTAAATGAAACAGTTTCATCTGCCTCTGCACACAAGAGGACACGTGGGGTCTGTCTTCGGTTAATGGAGTACCCGGGGTGGTATTCGAGGCATTTTTGACTTTGAGTATGTAAGTACAAGCTTGGTACCTGCTCGGTACTTTTTGTTTCATTGTAGACGAGAAGACGTGTAGATCCATCTCGGTTCACTAAGTATGCGAGGGTGACGAGCGTCGAATGGGTTATTTCTTACTTTGAGGCGGTAAGCAACCTCAGCATGTGATCTACCCCAGAATAGGTTATTTCTGACTTTTAGCGGTAAGCAACCCTCAGTGTATTCTAGAACTATTCACCCCAAGTTAACCGCGAGTCAGAATAGGTTATTTCTGTTTTTCAGCGGTAAGCAACCTCAGTATGCAGTCTAGAACTACTGGCCCCTGATTTACCACGAGTCTACAAGTGTCCTTTGCAAGTTAGAAGTACCTTGGTGGAGCTGGTGCCTTAAAGAACTGTACGTTATTGATAATAGAATTACAACTACTCTCAAAATGGCTTAGGGATTGGCTTCCGGCACGATCGACGAGCTCCGAGAAGCCATTGACTACTTGGAAGATGTTTGAGGGGGGCTTCTGAGAGGCAATTGGGGGGCGCTATCGGGCGTCTTGGCTAGACGGGCCGGTATCTGCAGGGAATGTCATCCTCGAAAGAGTTTGGACACCTAGGATGCTCTTGGTAGATAGTCAATAGGTTCTTCCGCGGTACAATGGGGATTGCACCAGCAAGTCGGGGTGATCGAGTACCCTTATGGGATTCCTACAGACGGAAGATCAAGTCGTTGCAATAAGCACGGCATAGGTCATGAGGGGATTGCCGGGATCGAAAGTGTCTATACTTGGATGAGGAGACTGCCGGAATGGAAGATGGGATAGTCCGAGATACCGGTGTATTAGCAAGAGACACATCACTAGTCAGAACTCAGAGAGTCAACATCGGGGAAAGAAAGAACATAGAGCGATTGTCGTATGGGGAACGAAATATCTCAAGACGGAAACGGAGGGATAAAAAATCAAGTGATATCCGCTCCTATATGCGGTTCGAACTCGAGTATAGTAGGCTAAAGCTTTACTTGGGATAAGTGTACCACATGGATGAGCCATAATAAGAGCCTCGAAAAGGAAGTGACTCGGAGAGGGAATTGTCTGGTCGCCGCTTGAACCTTGCCCCATCCATATTTTTGACGAACGACAAAACATGATAAAAACATATGATAACATATGTATAAATGGAAATAGATGCCCCTGGGCTCCCTCGAAATTCTTGCAATTGACAATGATCGATGATGCCTGAGGCAGGCTGTCATCTGATCTTTCCCTCCAATTCTCGCCTTCTCGCCTGAAACGCGCGTATTAATACGTAAAGAAGAACTCATCGTCCCTTTTCAGAGAAGTCCTCGAGAAATCTCGCGATAGATCCCCCTGTAACTGAAGGACGACACAAAGTCAGTGAGGTCTTCTGCCCGTTATCCCACACCGGCCCCGAGTAGCCGCCGACCATTGATAGATAACCAGGTGGGAAAGATCATGAATAAAGGGATACCGCTTCCTGTTATACTCACCGGAAATCCAGAAAAATGCTATCATCACAAGGAAGACCTGGTACGGAAAACTACAAATCGACTGCGGATAGTCACGATCCTGCGCGTCCATCATCTTCGACGTTCTCCCCTAGTCTGTATGCTCCATATCGAACCCATCTTCGGTACTGACTGGTCCTTATGAGTAGGTCAAGATACTGGTCCATCTTCCCGAAGACAGCTTGCGGCAGCCAATCCCATAGACGCTTGGTTCCTGCCTCCTACCCACATTGCTTCATCAAGTGGACCCAATAGAGATATCCAAGCTCCAGCAGCATCGATTGTGTCCTCATCGCACATGATTGGTCCTACGTCAACGTTCTACGACCCAGACGCGATAGCGCAGGGCCAAGGGGATAGTCAGTCACAATACCAACAGTGGATTGATGCACATGGTAGCCAGCAGAACCAGAACCAGCACCCACACCACCAACAATCTATGCACCAACATCCAGTTCTCCATCGATCTGATTCATACCAGCAGCAGCAGCAACCTCAGGCATACCGCCAGGATTTCCGTCATTCTCTACCTACGCCGGACCAGTACGACTACTCTCACCGCCAGTACCCTCAGACATCACACTCGCATTATGTAGAGCCTGCACTAGCGGCGACCTCCCCTCAATCTGGCGTTGTAAATAGTTCGACGACGCCACTAGATAACAGCGCATCATTTGACCCACGGACCACTGCGGCAAATCCGTATGCTAGCTATTTCCCCCATCCAAGCTCGGCTACGAATGTGAACGCACCTGTATATACCGCGACACCTGAACTATTGTACCAACAGCAGCAGCAGATTTCTCCTCAGTCTAACTCGAGTTATGGTGTTCAAAACGTTGGTTTTTCCTCCCATCAGCAACCGCAGTCTCAAGCCCAAAATCCTTCTCCCCCTTTCATTTCCATTCAAACCAATACGACTTCTTTCTCCGGACCGTTCAGCTCACATCCTCCTCCTCTATCTTCTCACTCTTCGTCGCTCTCCCCTGCATCTGACCACTGGATGAAGGAAGTCTACAATAAATCTGTCGTCTCCAACGCCAATATCACTCAACTCGTAAACGATACGCCCGCAGAAACAAAAACATCGACAAACACCAGTCTTAAGATGCCCGGATCTGCGTCTTCGAAAGTAGAAGACAAGATTCGGAGGTCTTCTCACACTCGCCGCATTACCGCCTCTGACAACACACCAAAAGCCCCTGTTAAGCGCAAACGCCCGAAAACGGATCCAACGCCGCCGCAAAAATCCCGACGTGCGGATAGTATAAGTGACAGTGAGTATGAGGAAGCTGAGAACCCATTCAACTCGGGTGGAATTAGTGTTGGAATGGGTGGGATGGGTGTAGTTGGCGGCGGATCCAGAACTCGATTGTGAGTTGTCCTTTCTCGCCCGAAGTGGAGGAATGCGTTATTGATGATCTCCTGTTTTTTTATCTCCTTCTAACTCCACAACTATCAACTACGGAATCGGGAACCTCAATGCTCCGCTGTTCATTTTCTCGGATTTTATCTGTCATTTAACGTTGGCTCGACGTTATCCACTTGATGCTTATACGCCGCGGGTATGATTTACATCCGGTTAATTCGTCTTCAACGGCGATGACGTCTTAATCAATGCGGTGTACGCGACGTGTATGGATCTCCACCTTTATTTTGCCTTGTTTATTTCACCATCATTTTTGTAATTTCGGATGTTTCTACTTGCCCCCAATCCACTTGTGGCGCTTTCATTCATCTTCTTTCTACGTTTAACTCTTCGCTAATCGTGTTCCCTTTCAAATTGTTTATGTCGTTCGTTTTCTAATCGCGCCTACAACATGCACTGCCTCATTGCACTGCCGCGGCACATTTTTCCTTCCGTCATGACATCAAATCCTCCGTGACTGAATCGATATCTGATGCTACTCCTCACGGCATCCATGGATTTCCCTTCGAAAAAAAAACCTCTTGGATCCAATCACTCGATCATTCTCCGCGAATTTGGTTCAATAGACCCGGCGCATGTACCCATTGCAAGAAGCTTAAGGTACGTAACGTTTCTAGAACCTTTGAGGCGCTTGGATTTGGACTGACGGCTGATATGTCACCTCATTTACTGCGGTTTTCTTCTGTTTTTTTTTTGCTCTTTTTAAATCTTCCCTGATTGGACCGTTCTATCTATTTCTCGGACCTTTACCGTCATTGATCGTGAACCTTTTTTCCCCGACGGTACTTTCTACGACACTACACTCCGATATCTGCTTTTCACACCGCCGCACACTCTTCAAATTGCTCCTCACGAACTCTTGATTACATAACTGTCTTGCGGCTTTGCTAGATGAAATGTGATTTTCCAAAAGGCGACAACACATGTCGGAGGTGCAAAAGTGGCGGACATGTTTGTATCGTCGAGGGCAGAAAGCCGAGGACAGCTCCCAAGTAAGTCTAATCTCCGCAGTCATTCATCTTCTTCTTTCCCGGACTTGGCATTGATCCTCCCCGGATCAAATATACTTACAGCACACCGATCACCATCCCGATGGTCTCCACACTAGCAGACATTGAAGTAAAAGGAGGTAGTGCTTGCTTTGACGCAGGGTCGTTCGTTCGTTTAAATGGAGGCGTTCGAACAGAACTACTTGACCATCTCCTCCGTCCTCTTCCTCCAAGATGTACTCATCACCAAATCCTTCCCTTGATTATCCACTGTCAGATTCATCTCCTTCATCATGCCCATCTTCCCCTGCGTCTTCGAACTCAGACTTACCATATTCTTTCGTCGCCTTTAGCAAGCGCGAATATCTTCTCGCACAAATCAAACAAAAAGATGCGATAATCGAGTCCCTTCTCAAGCAGGTGAATGGTGCAATCTGGCTATTATGATGACGTCACTGATATTATTATTGGTATCCAGCTGCATAACCCATACATTGCGACTCCTATGTCAATCGCGTCTTATCGAATGGCTACGTCACCTTCGGACCAGAACAACAAGAACATCCTGGAATGGTTGAATCGCCTTCAAGCTAGCGTTCGTTCCGCAGGCGGAAAAGCTGGACCTAATGCTTTCAAGGATCTTCGGAACACCAACATAGAAGATGACGATTCCGATGCAGAGGATATCCACGAGTCACGATTCGGCCTTGTGGTGCCTACGGACGATGACGATAGCCAGACAGTCGGAGGCGAAGACATCACGGCTACGAATGATAAGCTGTCTTCTCTCCCGGATTCAGATACTCCTCTCGGCCTGATCGCGAACTTGAGCTTGAGCAACAATAAATCGAAAGGAAAGAAAGACGCGAAGGAAATAGTAGCTGCGGAGGAGAATCTGGATGACGACGATGTCGTATGTGCTTTCCTTCCATTCCTGTCTGTACAAGGAAACATATGGTCTTCCTTCCAGGGTGTCGCAAACGAAACCTACTTCATGCCGGGTTTGTCACGTCTCTTGAATACTTTATCATGAACCGGTCTAACCGCAATTCAAGGCCCTGCCACGGATCTTGGCATACGTGCAACCTTAATTGAGCAGCATAGCCCTCCTGAGATCCTAGTCCATGGACTGGTGACGCCTGAAGATGTTGATGCTCTCTTTGATATGTTCGTGACGCCTTTCTTATCACGTCTTCAATGTCTAAAATGCCTCGGGTCCGGTCAGATTTTTCCAGCGTGTCAACGTAAGCATATTATCGAATGTTTTTGTGGCATGTATTAATCTCGTGTCTCTTCATAGCCGTTTATTTCGCTCTTAGATCCTGATCTTCATACCCCGGCGTCTACTTTTGCAAGATGTCCCTTCCTTTTCACCGTTAGTAAGTGCCCCGTGTGCGACTTATCAACAAGGCATAAACCAATCACTTCAACCTGTAGTTTGTGCTATCTCATCGAGATATTATGTTGAAAAATCAGAAATCTACCCGATCGCTATGCATTTTGCGAAGCATTCGGCAGCGAACGCTCTCATTGATGGATGGAAGTCTGTGGAACTTTGTCAGGCATACATCCTGATGAGCATATATGCTGTTCCAGCGCGGAGATGGGAAGAGGACAGGAGCTGGCTTTATACTGGTCTAGCAATCAGGTAATTTCGGCTGCTGCTATACTTTGATCTGGATAACAACTTATCGCTATTCAGAATTGCCACGGATCTCAATCTGCACCAGGTCTCTGTGACAAAACCACAGAATGAGAAAGAAGAACGGGAGATATTAAATCGAACCAGAGTCTGGATGATCTGCTCTAACTTGGACCGTTCGACAGCAACACAGTTTGGCAAACCATTCACTGTCAAGGAGGATTAGTTTGTGACATCTCATATACGCCCTCTTGTCAGGAGCTAACAATCAACTTGTAGTATCATGCGGAACGCGAAGGAGTGGTACAAGAAGTCTAAGTACAACCTTTCTGTGAGAACCTTCATGTCAACTTCCGATTTCGCCAACTGACACCCAACCAATGCCAGCATGATGTGCATTTATGTGCATATTCAGCGCTATTGCGAATCATGGCCAAGTCTCATGACGAGATCTTCAGCGATTCATCCTCCCCAAGTGGTCTCAATAGGGTATTGTTAATATGTCCCCTTTTATAAACCATCTAATCGGGTAACTTGCGTAGCGGGTCGACTTTCGTACAGTAACCATGAACCATGATATCCAATTGATGAGCTATCAAGAGGAATGGACGAGACGGTTTTCTGAAGATTCGGATCCCAATGGTAGGATCGAAATCGATGCACATTTGCATTGCCCTTACAATATCGATTGTAGATGCTGGCTGTGCCTTCCGATGTAGTTTGCTACCATTGTATGCATGAGACTTCTTTTCAGCAGTACGAAAACTAACGTACTTTCAAGTCTCGTGGCCTATTCACGCCTCGTTGTCTTCTCATTTGGATTTCAGCAAGCATACCAACGTGGGATCCAGCCGGGAGATAATCTGTACTTTGACAAGGTGAATACTTCAACAAATTGTCTTACGGAGTCAGTTCTGATTCATCTAAAATCCATCCATAGTGTCTGGATGCTGCTAAATCTGTCATACGGAATATGGTCGAAAATCTGGCTCCCACAGGATATATGCGTTATGCACCTGATGGTATGTTCCCCTGTGCCTGATGTTGAATTCTCTTCACCCTTCGCTTTAGGGCACTTCATCTTCGCTTCCTTTGCCTCGGCATTCCTTCTCAAGGTATGTTGTCGGCTGCAGCAGTTTGTCATCAGGAGTGTTCAAGTTTATTATCAAGCTCTTGAAACCTGAATTCTCCAGTCTTTTGGCGAAGGAGCAGGAGACCGAAATCTTTGACCTTATTGGACGCCTTATCCAAACCTTAAGCTCTCCAGAAATTGCAATCGATGATCGTCACACTCCAAAGCTCTATGCGCGATTTCTTGCCGGCCTCCTGTCGCGGCACCGGCGGGATGGGGCAACTGTGGGACGTCTTCACCCACACCCTCCAGCGAACAACAACTCTCCATCTCATGACTTCGCGCATTCTGGTACTCTTCCCTCCACATCGACATTTTCGATTACGTCTTCCCAAACTAGTGAAAGCCCTACTCAGGGTTCCAGCTTTGGCAGTTCCTCATTCCAACAGAATGGGAAAATGGACACAACACCCATCTATCAACCCGAAGCTACGTTCTCATCTGCAACTGGAGCAATCCACTTCGGTAGCGACGTTGGCGTTTCGGGGCTCGGAGGCAGTATGTCTGACGAGGATATGCTTGCAACGATGCAGGCGCTTAAGAATCCGGCTTGGTGGGAGAATATGATGATGCCTGGGTAATTTTGTTTTTAACTGGTTGGTCAACTGTAGTAACCATTGTTGCCAGATTTTCGTGGCCAGAAGCCGCGTCTTCCCCCAGCAGCAACGGCAATTCTCCGCCGGCATCATATTCTCAATCATCATCGTATTCTCCGCCAGCATCGTATCCTGTTCAGTACCATAATGTTCCTAGCATAGGGGGTATGGGTATGAACATCCAGACCGCGCAGGTGGGCTTGTATTGATTAGACTCATTTCATTGTAATACCATCATTGGTGGATCTTTTATGCGTTATCTCTTGTACCAGGATGTCTTCAATCTCTTCACTGTATCAGCCCTCGCTATTTATCTAATTCTGTTTTTAACGATCTTGATCACAATTTACGGTGGAGGTGCACCCAGCCTTTCAGCTACGACCTTGAATGTGAACGAATGGAACTCGAACGGTATGCAGAGTGGAACTTCTGGAGTTGGGTTGACACTCGAGTTGGTCACCACGAAGAATTGGGCCTGCGGCCGACCTTGAGCTAAAATAAATTATATTGTTTTTTCAAAATCTTTGTTCGAGTCGTTTTTATGTGTTCCCTTGTCTATCTCACCGATCTTTGTTCCCCTAGTACAATGGTGAAATCACGGACATCTTATGTTCTAAGCTCCTTAACAGGGATGTTTCCTTCCTTGTTCTCTCGAAGATGGGCCAACGGAACTAACTTGCCTACCTAATGTGGGGATGGAATTTTCTCTCCTGGGCGTAACTTAAACTTGGCGCTTATGCAGCCCATTCGGAACGAATCGCATGTCGAGGATACCATTCGGAAACTCCTCGATGACCTTGGGTAACCATGATAGTGCCATCACTTTCCTTATTATCCTACACTTGTGGCGGGCGTGGATATGTCCTCCTATTCGGCAACACGGACACCCAGCACCCAGAACATACATGGTCTTCAGAAGTCTTCGCCACCGCTGCCCCAGAGAATCTCGAAACAATGATGGTCGCTGGCTTCCCTCTTCCTTGACATGGCATGGAATGATAAACCCGTCCAATTTCCTAACATTGGACGATGTCATGGATCCAGAGTGTTCTATCGGATTATGTTGATGTATGTGCTTTACACCGTCAGGACCAAGCACGTGGGGAAAATAAAGTTTTCCGGCACGGCTATTTGGCCGAGTAAAGCTTGTTTCGGTCCGATTGACCCGTCACAAAAAGATAATGGTTGATCATGGTTATGATCAGTGTTCGTTTAACCCAATTCTTCTGGCTCATCAAGCGATTGGCCCTTGTTAATGCGCCATGCCTGATAATGAACTTTCGTCACTCAGATACCCAACTGGAAGTGCTCCAGATAGTCGAAAGACAATCCCTTGGGACGATCTGAGTAATGAAGTGAAGGTGAGCTCCATATCCGTCTATACTCGCTGAACCCCTGATCTATGTCCACTCGCATTGACTTCAGATGCTGGTAAAAAGAGCTTCAAGTGGTTCTCTAGAGGGGCTCCAAGTCCTTGTCGCCTGGATGGAACTCAACAAACTCACAGCTCGCCAAGATCGTCTAGTACCCATTTTATATCGCCATCTAGCAAAGGATCCTCCCTCCAATTTTGACAGTCAATCTGAAATTTTGAACGCGAAATTTGCATTAGCATCTTTGGAAGGTGTTGTGCAGAGTTTCTTGTGGCAGTTTTCAATAGAAGCGATTTCCACTTCCCAAACTCTTCAATACTTCACCCGGTTCTGGTCCAGCATTTGGAAATGGATCAACGCTCTCTATCTGCGTATTTACTCCAACGGCTTATTCCGCGACCTCGATACACCGCTAAACAATGGGACGGATGAACATCGAACTGTGATGGCTACTCGACGTCTTTTTACGATCCTCACCCAGGATTCATTGGGCTTATGGCCCAGGCTGCTGGAAACTCCGGGATTCGTGCCTCTACTGGCCGATGTTTGGGTTAGACTTTCGGAAACCCGCTCAGGATCGGTGTATGCTACAGACACTTGGCACACCATCACTACGGCATTCTTTTCGGTTCTCACAGAACATCGTGGTACTTCAACTGTACTTGAGGCACTCAATGGAGATGTCTCAAGGCTGGCCACTTGGATACTCAAGAATCTCCGTGCCATGACTTCTGATGTAAAGCCTACGGATGGGTATCTGCAAATTGTTCTGCCTCTCCTATCTTTCATATCAACCACTTCTATTTGTATACCGAGACTCGGTACTGCACTTCTCGCCCAACATAGCATGATTGAAGTCATGCGCACACTCGCAGTTTATGTTAATTGGTCTTATACTCAAGCCGAAATGCAAGATCCGATGCATGGGTATCTTATCCGATCGTGCGTCTGGTTGTGCCTTCTTTATGTAGAAGCAACTTCCAAGGTCACGGACGGCTACACCTGGGTTACTCAGGCTGTTCGGTCGCAAGTCATACAGTCGACATTAAAGGCTGCTGCTTTTCCGCCACCATCTACAAACGTTTCAGGTCTAACAACCGCACAGATACACTGTATTTCCAATATCTCCCCTGCGAGGCTGGAAAAGGGATTCAATACTACCATTCAGATCCTTTTGATGTTTCTCATATACCGCTCATACACGAAAGAATTGGAACGAGTCATGGCAGATCCAATAATCCCACTTTTGGAATCCAGAGTCCCCAAGGATGGAGAATTCTGGCCTGTTTGGAAAAACTTCAAATCTGTCGTTCATAAAAGGATCGATATCAAGCATGCTTTTGATAAGATAGGCAAATATAACTTGCCGTGTTCAGCTCCTGATGTATGTCCTGTAGTAGTCAATCCAAGAGATACACGTGATGCTAATTGGGCGGCTGGTAGTGCAAGAATTACGAAACAAAGAAATACTTCAAAATGTGTGGTGCATGCCAGACCACCCCTTATTGCTCCAAGGCTTGTCAAGCCAGCGATTGGAAATCCGGAAACCACAAAAAGTATTGTCACAAGCTTCGCAAGGACCGAGAAGGTAATTAATGCTCTTTTCTTATCAAAGTGTGGACATGTCTAATCACTCAATTCAGAGGGAGGATCAGCACCCATTTCCGAGCACGACCGCCAGTTTATCCAATATGTTGCCGACTATCATGTCAAGCAATACGCTAATGACATATTCCTGTCTCAAAACGGGCTTTATTATAGCACTGGCTCAGAGGATTTCGTCGTTTATATTGAATACAACAACCCGTCTGTCGTGTTTTTCGTGGATGTTCCAGAGGCATTTCCCGAATTCCTTCAACGTCCAATTTCATCTCAAAGGGCCTTGCTCAAGAACACAGGATATCCTGAGATTTATTTCGCGGTCAGTGTTCCCTTTGGCAAATCGCGTCAGATCTTCATCCTTGGCTCGGATATGGCGGACTCTCCGGATTTGTGGATTAGAAAAGTCTTGGAAGATGCTCGTGCCAACTACGATGAAGATAGGGATGACATCTGGAGAAATATGATTGTCTTCCGCGCAACTCACCTTCCGGCGCTTGCGCCGCCGTCTGATGATCTCCGAGAATTTCCGCAGGAGACCATCAGGGTTTTCAACTGTCAATTCGACGATCCTAGCGCGCCTCATGCTTGAATGACGTTTGCATTCGATGAATAAGACCGTAACTGATGGACTTGACACGAGTAATTCCACGGACATGGTGGAATCCTTCCAGGCTCTCCAACATCTATATTTGTCATTTATGCCTTTCAACGCCATTTTCAGAACCCTCAAGCGATTTCTTATTTTGAATCGAGGTGAGAGAAAAAAAGCCTAGTTTAGACTAGGGCGATCCATACAATTCAGATAGTTACAAGTCTCCACTATCACTGGCAGCATTGTTTTACAACTTCAGTTTACGTGTCACTTCGAGGCGTTCTCGATCAGCATCGATCAATCTCTGGGGCCGCTCAACCTGCGTTGCTTCCTTATTTTTATACACAAATATCATCGAACTGTTGTCGCGATAGAGTTTATCGATATCTTCGAGATGTCTGTTGGCAGTTTCGGGATAGACAAGCCAGATCAACTAGGGATTCAGGGGTCAGTAGAGAAGGTCGGAGAAGTTTGAGGACGTACAGGAACAAATATAGCGTTGAAGGACATCCATATGAGGTAAAATTTCCAACCGAGGTTGGCGATTCCGATAGGGGTTATCTGAACGACCATGTAGTTCGAAATCCTGTCGATTTGGAAAATTAACTCTATGCTTATTGAAAGAGGGGTAACGCCGTACCAGTTTGAGGCAGTTCCGAGAGCAGCTCCTTTGTTGCGCATGGACAAGCTATTAATCTCAGTCGGATATAGCCAGGGAATACCCTTCGAACCAACAAGGTTATCCAAAATACATACATTTTCGAAAGCGAAGTACTTGCCTGCCAGCAGATCCCAAAGATAACATAATACAAGAAAAACAACGTCGTCGCCCCAGCTCCAAAACTTTTTCCATGCACAGGATCATCAGTTTGGGAGAGAAGCGCCGCTACGAATGCGTAACAGATGAATTGTCCAGCGGCACCCCACATCATCATCTTTCGTCGTCCTGCTCTCTCAATCAGTACGAGACCGGCGAACGAGAAGATGAGATAAGAAACGGAGTTGCAGGCGGCGAGGAGGCGAGAGAGATTGTTGGACAGGCCGACAGAGTTTTGGAGCACTAGAGGCAAACTAAATCGCATGTGTCAATGATTGAGATGATAAGACAGGGAATCTGACATACTAGTAGCTGGTGACATTGATTCCAGCAAGTTGTTGCATCCATTGTGTTCCTGCGAGAACATGTCCCATTAGAGTCGCGTACTGCACCCTTGACGAAAACACCTACCTACTCCAAGGCACAGCCTCTGTATCATCCCGGTATCTCCGGTCCGACCATGAAGTATATTCGACCAACTAGGTATTTTCTCTCTCTCCGCCCTGACGGCCGCCAAGATCTCCTCGGCGTGATCTACGATAACTTCGTCTGTAGCAGTTGCTCCGTTACCTTCTAGCGCTGCGAGAACTTGCAGGCCTTCTCGGTAGTGATCATGCGCCAGGAGCCACCGAGGACTTTCTGGGAGCCACGGAGCGGTTGAGAGGAGAATGAATGAAAATACGAGTTGGAAGGCAATAGGAAATCGCCAGGTAATGCTTCCGTCGAGGAAACTGAAGCCGTAGGTCATCCAATTACTTAGCGAGAAACCAGCTATGTTCATGCTGAATAAAGTTGATACAAAGTCAATGAGTCTGTGAAAAGCGAACGGGTTGGTTATACGTACATCATGGAGAGAACGACGAGTCTGCCCCGTAAGGAAGCCTTTGATGTCTCGCTTTGCCAGACGGGTGCAACTGCCGTATTGACTCTGATCATACGAAGACTTCAGCCCGTGACAACATTGCTATTTAAAAACAGTTACCCATTTCCAAGCCCTTTTCAGAGCGATTCTTCGTTCAGGAAAAAAAGGATCGCTGGTGAGAAGGAGACACTGACCTGTGATCAAGCGAGCCACGATTAATTGTGGAACCGAGTATGCACAAGTCTGAAGAATCGATCCAACGGACATTACAATCACGCCAATAAGGAACGCCTTCTTCCTGCCTGTCTTATCCCCTACGTTGCTATTAGAGTAGCCTCGGAATGAAAAATGACGAAAAGTACCAAACAGTAGAGCAGACATGGCGCCTAAGAAGCTACGATAGCAGATAAGTATGTCTTTCAAATAAGTAGGTACTGTCATCATGGAGTAAACTTACCAACCAATGTCGTATAACGAAACAATTGTTCCTTGAAGAGCCGGGTTTGGGTTGCCCATTGTATCCAGAAAATTGGGAGTGACAATGATACCACCATATACGCCTTGGTCGTACCCTACATATCTAGATCGGTGCTGACGGCTCGTATTTACTTGTGAACTCACTTACCAAACAGCGTCATTGCAGTCGTGCAAGCAACCGTAACCCAGATATTGAGCCGTGTGCCAGTCATCCCGAGATACGGGCGACGCTTTGATTCTATCGAATCGTTCCCAGCGCCAATCAATTCATTGTCCATGGTGTGGTGTCGCGCAAGAAATGGCAAGATTGGGGGGGGTGATGGAGTACTATGAAAACCTCAGAAGGCTGTGGAGATGAAGTATCTTTTATCTCGTTGCGATTCTTATATAATAGGGATGAGTTCGGGACGAAGGAGTTTGAAGTCATGCTGAATTTGCAAGGAGATGGTAAGAGAATCGTGGAGCATAGTGACAATGAAAGCACATGCCGGTCCGGAAGGGTTGGTTAGTCCAAGCATGGTATGCAGCGGAAAGTTCCGAGCTTATCTTTGACCCTTTCTTTTTTGTCTTGACTACCAAGGACTTTGCCAAAACTCAAAAGGATGAAAGCAACGCGAATCGTCTAGTCAATTGCTATCTTACTTACCGCTGGAATCACCCATTAGCACAACACGTTCGACGCGACAAATACTACTATCTTATGACATTCGCAAGAATTGACACTGACGGAGAGACAAAATGGGACCAGGAGAAGCAACATAGCAAGCAGTCAGGCGTAGCAGGTTCCATCCTTCTTTCTAGAACACGAGTACGAGTTTCTTCTCGAGGCACGAGTTTGCCACGGCATCACGCTTCAAAAGGCAGTACCATAAACCTACATCATCAACTATCGCTGTTCAACACATCTGAGGTGACACTCTCTATATTTAGACGCATGCTCACAACCGTAGACATGCTGGGGGACCCTGTAAAACTCATGTGCAAGTCATTCGGCATCGGGGCCTTATGTCTGTGTGTTATGACACGTTTTCGAATCTCAAGCTCTATGAAGAAGTTACAACTACACTCAGAGCGCCTCAAGTCAAGCGTGCAACTCATCACGAGAATTTCTGTATATTCTTGATGCACGAACTGATTGGACTGAATCAGATGTCGAAATTCACCTTCCTGTGATCCACTCTACCTGCGCTACTAGCTCTCGGTTATTGTGACGCCCAAAACAGCATCACATGGAAACTACATCTTGTAGACCACTGGCAGGAATTCCTTTCGCGTTCTCGGGGTATTGCTTATATTGATGTTCCAAAACAAAGCTGTTTTCGATGCACGATTTCAGTGGTCATCTGGAAAACCATAGTGCACAGGGATTCGACATCGTTACTACGATGCACGCGCCACGGGATGTCAATGGTCTAGCGCTAGGTTGACAACTCAGTGGTACTCACTCAGTCAAACCGAAGGATAGTTCTGGGGCAGGTGCGCGACAAAGCTTGAAAGACCGCACACGACTTTGTTTCAAGTTTGCTATGATCTAGCGAATCTGAGTTTAACTTCTACCGGTGTATCGCTGAAATCGTATGTTAATGTGGATTTAGACTCCTGTCGATCTCTTGTGGTACTCCATTTGTAAATCAGGTCGTACAACATAGTAGGGACTATCACTTCATGATCTGGCTGTATATACCAAGATGTACATGATTTGCTCAAGAAGTCTACATTTCCGCGCATATCCGGCCCGTGTCATTTGTCTACTCCAAACTAGAATGTCTCATGACGGAAGCTGGGCGCAAAATGAATCACTTGTTGTGTCAAGATTCTCAAGGTCATTGGATGTACTCATGTCGAGCCGAGACTGGTGTCGGACAAGAGTGGTCGTGTATCCAAAGCACTATAAGTATAGACCATTGATAACAACTAGTATATCGCGCCCATCTGTAAACTTATTCTGTGGCCGTCACAGAAGAAAGATGACACAAAAATTGAGTCGACCCAGGCTCGAACTGAGGACCTCCTGTGCACAATTTATGTGAGACAGATGCGATAACCAACTACGCCATCGACCCGTTATGTGGCGTAGACTAAAGTCTATCACTACTAGATCTTTTGTAATCAATACACAACTTAGCCAACAAGGCGAAAAATACCTTCTTACCTTTTCTTACATATTGGGACGACCTTTTGTTCTCTACATTCTGCGATAACCGTAGAACCATCGACCTCACGAAGTGTGGCGTTGTTGATCTGTGTACTAGTGGAAGCGGCTTCAGTACGCGGGATATGGTGTGCGTCACTTACTGTTAGGGAATGTAGGGAGGCAACCGGTCAAAGACCGTGACACGCTGGGTTGGTCGGAGCAACGCAACCGGGCCTCCATGACCCGTGACAGGTCAGGAATAGGCAACCACAGCCTAGAAATTACTTAGCAGATCGTCCTACCCTGCTGGCAAGGCGTGACCAGAGGAATCGTAGTCACATTTTACGTCGTTTTACGTCGAGTTAATGTATCTTGACAAAGGTTTCTTGGGCCTACAATGATGCGGGGGATCTGTGTTGGTGCTCTTCCCGTTGATACCTAGTGATGTTTTAGTGCTACGGTACATAGAATTTCATGAGCAATTTTTTGGATTTTTTTCCCGAAGTTCTTTATGTCACGAATTCTCGCAAGCAACCGGTCATCCGTGATGCGTTACCTGGGGTAAATAGGCAACGCAACCAGGCAATCGTGACCGTAACAGTTGCCTCCCTAGATTCCCTAACAGTATAGATCGGTCCAGCTTTGGGCTGCAAGTTTAGCGGTCTGAGAAAAAAAAGCCTTCACATTATAGGAAATAATTGGTGTAAAATCGAATAACCCTTGAAGATGGTATGTACAAATGACGATGGATTTCAGCTCAAAGAAAAAAGTTCCAGAGCCCAAAAAGCTTATATTATGAGTCAACCCAGGTTCGAACTGAGGACCTTCTGTGCTCAATGTTAGACAGATGCGATAACCAACTACGCCATCGACCCGTTACGTGGCGCACGTCGACTACGGTTGGTCCGCATGTTTTGTATCGGCACACAAGGCGCACAAAAACTCAGAGCTGGTGGGGGCAAAGAATACCTTCATCAAAAGTCTTGTGCATCATTGGCCGGCCTGTTCTCTACACCCTACGGTAGTAGCCATACATGCCATCAGCCGATCTGTGCACTAGTGAAAGGGACATTGGCTCGGGAGTGTCCTGGTCCAGGCCCAGTATCATAGTAGGGCCTAGTCCAGCTTTGGACTATGAGATGCTTGTGAGTGCACTGAATGGCAATTTGGGATAACAGGCCATCCATATGGCTTCAAATATCCACGAGCACTGAGGTAAATAGGAATAACTCAAAAATTGCACATTGTTGTAAATGCCCTTGGAGGTGGGTTGTGCAAGTGACCGTGGATTTCAACTGACAGAAAAAATTTTCAGAACAAAAATGAGATATAATGAGTCGACCCAGGTTTGAACTGAGGACCTTCTGTGACCAATGTTAGACAGATGCGATAACCAACTACGCCATCGACCCATAAGTACTCAGCCTCTTTACAACAATCAGGGCAAATGAGTAAGTATGTCGATATAGGTGGATATGAGATGTCCCTTGTTCTGTGAGCTACAAGCTGTTCACGATCAGCCGTCGCCAGCAGTGACCCAATTATACTTGATGCCGATGCCGAGCAGTTACCAATACCGGCATAGACAGACAATTTTGCCGGACATAGAAACAAATGGCTCAATCTCTTCATTGGCTCAAGCATGTTTTCAACTTATGCCATATCCACATACCATATATAAGACAGATGAGATGGTCGTCTTGCAACCGACCCCATGTCTGCAACTAGTTTCATTACGAGCGGCAGAGAGAAGCATCATACCAGAACGACTAGTACTGATGTAGCATCCATGATGAGGGGGCGCTCAATTATTATGGTCAAATTTGTTCACCTTGATCGGATGGGAAATTACCATTCCTGGTCAGTAGTTTTTAACGATGATGCCATCATCATCTGAGCACTCCCTGAGTGCACATTTACTAGTCTAGGTACAGGGCACAAGCTCGTCCCATCTCTAGAATGTAGGTCTAGCACGCAAAAATTGTTACGTGCTTACCGCGGGATACGAAGACGGCTTCAAGGTTCCGTAGTGTAACTTGCAAAAATTGAATCTCACGCACGCCAGGGAGATGAAGATTGTTATTCTCTTCCTCATGAAAGGAGACGAGGAATGTTCATTCCTTGGTAATTTCCAAGTGCAAATCTTGAACATGCTGCGGCCTGGTGTATATTATCCACGGTTTCACCTACCAGGAGTGTTTGTATCCCCAATAATTTGTGCAAGTTTGCTCCAAGTTTGGTCAAATCGTTATGATAAAGTACCAATGTAGTGGAAACAGTCGTTTGACGAGATTGAGGGACAGAAGAGCCCATCAGAATTGCAGACGAACGTAGGTTAGAACGGATACAACAATTAGATATCACTGATGTCCATACTCATCATTCACGTATGACTAGCTGGAGCAGGATACACTATTAGTGCTGCATCAAACAATCAAGATAGCGATAAGGCTGGCTATGAGGGACACGATACTCCAGCTTGCCAGTGAATTATTCATACCTGCATTACTGGGCGATAACGGAGTGTCGTTCTGTCCGTTCTGGTCAAAGCATTGGGCATTTTCGTTGTTGTTTGGGTCGCAGGTATCACCGTCAGCTGTAATTCATAGAAAAGTCCACATGACATCATCAGCCTGATGAAAAACACTCACGGCAACAGAAATTATCGCCAGCACAGAGAGTATAGGTATAGTCATCTTGAGCGCATACGCCCCCCTCCTCACAAATTTGGGCGATGGGGCAACAGCCCGGGCCTCCATCGAGTGTGACACAAAATTGGTCAGTTGGGCAACATCCATCTGGTGGCAACAGTAAGTGAAGATGTTGTAGTGATGTTGTAACAAAAAGAAATACTATCATCGCACGGGAGGAAACCTGGATCACAAATTACAGTCTGTCTTTTGGAAATACCAGATTTGGGTTGGTTTTGCGAAGCAGAGCTGGAATAGTTCCTCCTTGTCCCGAGCGCCCTACCACAGGCTGATGAAGTACGCTACTAGCGAAGCAAGAATACAAGGGAAGAAGGAAGAATACCAACTTTGTCTGGAGGTGCATCGCAACTATTACCTACACAAAGAGGTGAGAAAGGACAAGGAAGCAGATTCCGTCATTTATAAAAATCCATCTTTGTTCTAATGTTGGAGTATCCGAACCTTGGGATCCTCAAGTCAATGGATTCTGCAGACCGCGTACTGCACCACAGCTTTTTGAGGCTTTCGTCGGCATCTGTCAATTCAACATCGGCGCTGTGAACGAAATCTAGAGAAATTATGTTCTTGGCTTGTGAGAAGCCCTCGTGTCAATCAGGAGTCATGTTGACCGAACGAAGGCAACCGCAGTCCAAAAGAGCTATGAGACTGGGAATTGATTATTACCCCGTCTAAGAAAAATCGGTTTCCCGACGCTTTCCTGATTGTTGGAATCAATGTCAAATATCAGACGAAATCGACTGATGTCAATCCCGTGGTCGCATACCGATAGTTTATATATGTAGAGCATGGCTAATCTCGTCGTGGGTCCGGGTAAGGCAGATTCCTCGATATCATCGGCAGACAAGTCAGACGACGTAGACTGGGAAGTTTGCATTAGACAGCGAAGTACTTACAGAGTTATCAACCGTGTCTGATGAGGCTGGGACCTGCAAAAGATCGTTCGTCAAAAGCACGCATCCTACAGAAGTAGCTTCCAAAACGTCATATTGAAGATTTTTGATTTTCCATTCCCCATGAAACAAGATCTTACATGAGAAACAGGTGATTCTAAGGTTGAGGTTAATCCAACGTTCACTTACGGAGAAGGCCTGCAGAAAGGCCGAGAGAGGGCTTGTTGTGCATTCAGCCTCTACATCAGGTGTCGGATCTGTATCATGTATACACTATGTGGTCCAAGAAGGTGGCACACCTTGAAGAGAACAGCAATGTTATACTTCAGATTCGCAACCGCTTCCGCATAAATAGCCTTGCTACGCTCATTAATGGCCTTCACGAGCCGCAGGATCGTTCAGTGTAACCAATTGATATGGATACCAAACTTTTTGGATTAAACTGATTGTACGGTTCACCATGAAAGAGGGATCTACGTTGGTATCTTCAGCACCTCTCTAATTCAACAATTTCGGATTGCATTCACGGAACAACGATGTTGTATCCAGCTCCTGCGAGATCAAAAATGGTGAGAAGCTGCGCAGAGGTCCCGAAGAAGTTCCAACAGTATCCAGCACGCCGCTCTTTGCGACACTAAACAGAAAAAAACGGATACAAAACCGTGAAGTCATTGAGATGTTTCAGATCGCGTGGCAGTTTTACTCCTCGAGACACACGATTCTGAATATGTAGGAATATAGGAGCGAAAACTAAGGTCTCGCGCACAGTAGCGGTAGTAGTCAGTTTGAAACCACAGGAGAGGATCACCATACTTATCGACAGAGCTCGATTGTCGAGGGAATAATCGCCACATAAACCATAAGGTATCCTCTTTGTCCTTTCAAGCATCCTCAATGACCTGAGGGGAGGGCTAGCGGCCTTGGAAATTGGACGTCTACCACTCGGCGAAAGGAAGTATCTCAAATCTATCGGTGCACTTCAATCGGCCTGAGACCGCGTCGAGGACGACGGAACGAAGGCAGAGGGAGAAGACTCAACGATTCAAATTCCGCACAAGAGACAAATTACGTAAGACTCATCAGACTCCATGCGCACGCGTCAGCTCTGATCCACCCACTATGTAGTCAACATAAATGAACTTTCAGCCAGCTTTTCGACGGGCTCCATCTATGGCCACTCCTAGCTACTGATATACTTCATCATTTTCCAACGACGTCCAAGTCATCAGGTCTCTCAGCTCGACTTGGACGTTCACTTTCAAGTTATACAGAATCGAAAGTAATCAGAGTTTAACACTGCCAACTGTACCGTATAGGCTATACGATCGCATGGATGCTTGCCTTATGGGTCCAGTCCGTACCGTCACGGGTACAATATGATATGAATTTTTGCTTGTTTGTGGGAACCAGAATTATACTCACAACCTATCTTCTTTTATATAGATATAATACCAGCAAAGATGGCCTTTGGCAAGGTAAAAATATAACCTTATCAAATGTGAAGAAATGCGGATATGCCATGGTTGGAAATGTTAAAACCAGCTTACTACACATGCCGCACTCTCCCAAGTGTGAACAGAGATGGTAACGGTGAACTCAAACTGCCTCAAGGGATAATTTAAGTAAGTCAGACATACGGTCCGTAATATACGGTTTGCCGTACTGTAAACGTCCCGTATCTTGACCCCAATTGTCCACGGGACGCTGCGGTACCCGTGATACGGCACTTGTCAACCTTATTATACGGCATATGGCTGGCAGCCTTACCCTCTCTGCACATCTAATCTACTTTCATCACAAACTGTCGTAAGAACTTAAACTTGGTGCCTGCCCCCTCCTTCGTGACAATCACAACTACATGTTCCACCAGAACCTTTCAAGGCCTTATTGAAAGCTCCGCCATCTTTCTAGTCTAATGCCCCCCCGTCTTCGTGTTCTTGCCGGTACTGGTACAAAACTCGCTCCCATCACACATCTGGTCAATACTACAAATGCCTTTTCCCTCGTTTCTGATCAGTTTGAGGGAGAAATTGCCGTGTGCATCAAAGACCTCACTCGCCAAGCGAAGGAGGATGCACACAACTACTTTGAACGTCCGGAGCGCCAAGGAATAACTTGGAGCATCCAGGTGCGAGGTAAATGTTGTACTTGTGACCCCGGTAGCTTGGTGAACTTTGACTATCAGGCAGGTTCCTCGAACCCATCTCAGCGGACGATGTACTTTTCGGCAACACATTCGATCGACCGTTAATACTTCCATGGGGGAGTGGAGCAGCTCTGAAGTTTATGAGGTGAGTATAATAACAGGTAAACAGGCATTACATGAGCTCTTATGCTCCTGAAGATATATAGATCCAACACTAGAACATGATCTGACATCGCAGACACACCCATGGGCATTATCGCCACTCATATCAATGATGCCACATTTTGTCCACACACGTATTGCTCCCGATCGCCACTGTAACAATCATCTCGCATCTCCTTCAGGACCTTCAGTATATAAACAAACTCTAGCAGCCTTTCCGCCGAAAATTCCCCTCTCCGACGACACTTCCCAGCTCCACCTTGCATGCGCAGATGCTACAGCATCTAGTAGTAGCAGAAGGTCAACATACAGCTCTTTGTCGTCTTCATATCCAGCAGTACCCAAAAGGAGCCCCAAAGAATACCGAAATGTAATCAGTACGATCAAAGAAAAGGTTAAGGGCAAAGGGAAGGGTGAGAAGGAAGAAATACCGGGTCTTGGGCTCGTAAACGCGTCACAGCGTCGTGCATATTTTGCTAGTGCGGCGCATCGTCAGGATATCATGTTTGGACCAGAGGTTTGTCTCTTTTTTCTTGCCTTCGGTCCTCTTTGTAACAGTACACAGGATATCCTAACAACGGACATCTGTTATGGCTTTCTCGATTTCAGCCCCTCAATGACGCTTCGTCTTCCCGGGGGACTATCTTTCGACCTCGTGCGGTACTGGGACGGGCAGCCCGCTCGGTTTGTATGCTGTAAGCGTAAGCATGGTTTGGGCGATGGGAAATTACCGTGGGGACAGGTGTTTTGGAATGTGATCATCGAAATGAGTGAAAATGAGGAAGGCTTCGCATTTTCTTGATCTCATTCGAGCGGGACTCGGTAGGTCAATGTCACGGCTTATTGAATCCTTGTCCATAACAAGACAGACTCAGTGTTTCTCGTCAGCTGAAACACAGAACCTCTTACTTAGACACCTAGAATCAAATGCGAGAATTTTCCATCCTTTGAGACGAATCAATCCGATTGAGACAGAGGAGATATTATGTAGCGAAAGACAGGAAATAAATCCGACTCAGAGTTCCAAGACAATTGAGTAATGGCAGCAATGGAAAAATGGTGGTGGAGACTATACGAGCGGTGGCAAAATCACAGCTTGAGGTCATTATCTTGGTAGTGCCGTGAAATGGGACCACTTCGACAACTTGGTTCTCATGTTCCAAATCATTCTGCTTAGCGAGGTCTCGTGTGTAGGGATCCTCTTCTATGAGTTGGTATGGGCCGTTGCAGGGCACGGCATGCACAGATCCCGAAGGAGTGTAGGAGGCAATGACAAGATGCGAATATGTGAGGACGGAGGATAACGTAGTCAATATATGGTAAGAAAAATGATAGGAGGGAAAAAGAAGTAGGTTTTTGTAATGGTAATGGAAATAAAAACCCATGCTGTGTTCCAGGGTTGACAAGAGCTACAGGCCCGTGCTGAAGGTATGGACCGTAGCTCGTAAAAACTAAGCTTGTGTTGCAGGGTTGATTACATAACCCATCGACCTTCAGTAACCGGCCGATCCTGTCATTTTAATGCATCATTTTGTGTAATTAGAGTAGAAATGTAATGCAGTATCCTCTGTAATTTAGATTAAGTACTGCATGGAAGTAATGCATGACATCAATGCATAGGAACAAAAAAATACAATACATTGGAATTGAACCAAGATTAACATGCATAGAAATGTACAACAAATGACATGAATGACCATTAAACCAGACAGTCATAGGGAAAAAGTTGAGATGGGGTGGATTATCAAAGAGGAGCAAGCTCCTTTTTAATAGATATCCCTGTCTGAAACCTTAACCAAGCTAACACCAACACTAACAAACTCTAACCAAGCTAAGAAAAACCCTAACTAAACCATGATTCCCAGTGAAAAGTCCATATGGCCAAAACAAGAACAATCATGTCAAACAAGTATAATCAAGTGATCCCAAAGTCAAGGTCAATTTTGATTGAAGCCACCATCATCCTTGAACTCATGACATATGTGTCATTATTGTTGCACCACTGATGTAGTCTTCTTAGCTGAATTTGATCAATTTCCTTATCTTGACCAAGTTTCTTGAGATTGTGCATGGCACCTTTGAGAATTTTTGTCTTCAGCACTGCTGCACAACTTCAGCAGCTCAGTCAAAATCAACATATTACAATCATCAAAAGCTTTATACAAGAGCAGCAATGTCATCTCAGCACATAAGTGCAGCTTCAGGGCAGCCAGAGAGCCATCCAACAGACAAAGAACTACAGAGATTCAACAAGGATGTATCAGATTAAGAGGTATTACAGATTTTTCTGCTTAGAGGCATGCTAGCTGATTGTATCCAAGATGGGTACTGCCTACAATGATCTCCATTTTTTTTTCTTCCATTTAACATGCACAGAATGCTTGGTGCTCATGCTGCATGGTACAATGAACAGGCTATATAGACTATGAGAGCAACAGAATTCCTACCCCCCCACATATGCGGAGAATGAGTAGGCCAATGTTTTCCAGTGTCATTTAGACTGCCCTCCCCTAATATATCCTGAGAAAGTGATGTGGTCAAGGTGTGCTGCTAGGTGATTGTGATGACAAATGCTTGCATTGGTGAGCAAGGTAAGGACAAGTGACTGGGCTGTGTTCCCCACCTGGGCTAAAAAGAGGTTAGTAGCAGGAGGCAGGTCAGGTGCCAAGAGCTGTTATTAGAGTAGCTGTGTATTGTAGATTAGTGAGAATAAAAGTTTTTGGGCAAGTAAGTTGAGCATTGTGGGGTGTGTGATTCAGGGTGGGCACAAGTTGCTAGGCCTGGGCCAGAGGGGGTTGGTGAGGTGTGGGGGGTTGGTTGGGCTGGAGGGTTTGGAAGTGTTTGGTGGCCTTGATGTATCTAAAGAGGTGGGTGAGAGTGGCAGGTGAGGACAAGATATGAGTAATAGACTCAGCTTTTTGTTTCAACGGTCAGGTGAAGTGTATGTGGTGCTCAAATTGGTATTGAGGGCACTCAAGTAGGTAATGATGGACAGTCTCTACTGTTAGACCTAAGCAGTGTGGGCAGGTTGGGGATTTGGCTCAATGGATTTAAAAGAGATGGTGGTTCAAGGGGAGGTGGCCCATGTGGAGCTGCATGAGCAAGGCAGATTGCTGGCAGTTGATGGGCTTGATGAGTTTGAGGTATCCTCTGGAGGGTAGGGTCTTGTTGAGCTTGCAGATGTTGACAAATCAGGGGGATCTCTTCCAACATCATTTCCATAGGACTTGCATTGCTATAAGGTCAGCTTGGCAGGTTGCTGGGACACTCTTAGGGAGGGGGCAAGATCTGATGAACATTGGGAGGCTGGCAGAGGGACTCAATGAGCCTTGCGCAGCTTCTTTGGTGAGTTGGTCGGCTCTTTTGTTGGGGGTGAATCCCATGTGACCTGGGGTCCAGTGTACCTGGAGTCAAATGACACCTCAGGTGCAGAGTTGCTTTGTTGTATCCATGCCTTCCATGGTGCATCTGCTAGAGGTGCTACAAAGGTGGTCCTGCTTCCTGTGGAATTTCTCTGCTGCTGTGTGGACTTAGTCAAGCAGATAGTGGGCCAGGTGTGGGCACTGGTTAGTAAGTGCACATATACTGGCTTGGCTATCACTGCCCATGGCAATTAGTTCCCAAAGCTAGTGGTTGAAGGATGAGAGGAGGTGAAGGCCAAGCAAGAGGCCTACAACTTCAGCCTCATAAATGGTGTGCTCAGTATCCAAGCCAAGGTGATACCTCAGTGATGAGGTTTCCTCGCTGTCTATGTATAGCATGGCCAATGCACCTACCCCTCCTTCAAAGCCTGACCTATTGCAGTAGACCACCATTGTGGCATGGTTGTGTGTCCACTGGGCAGCAACAAGAGCTGCATCCTTGTCAGGCTCAATGTGGGTGGAAAAGGATAGTTTGTAGCTGGGAGGACATCAGCATAGGAGGACTGTTTCAATGGTTGAGAGGGTGATGTCAGTATAGGCAAAGAGGTTGTGGAGGGGGGGGTGGTGATGGTAGACAAGGCATTTTGCTACTGAGCAGACTGGGCTGTGGAGTGGATAGGAGGTGGGGAGGGAGGAGAGGTGGACAGCTGCCTGCACTAAGACTTTCAGAAGAGGAGATCTATGGGGAGTAGGTTAGCATGAATGTCAAGGATGTCACTTGCAGCTGTGCTCAGGGCACCAGTGACAATCTTGGCAGCCCTTTGCTGCACTGATGAGAGTTCCTTCATAACTGCAACAGAGCTGGAGCACCTGCTGCCTCTAGCTGTGTCTGAGATGCCAGTGTACCAAATATCTGCAGCATAAGTGAAAGCCAGCACTGCAACTGTGTTGTAGAGCTGGCAGATGTGGTGGGGGGGCATGCCACCTGAGACATGGGAGAGTCTCACAATCTGGATCATCTACCAGGTGGCACTTGCAGTGACATTCTGGGTGTGGGCAGACCAGCATAGCCTGGGGTCAAAGATGACACTGAGGTACTTGAACTCTTTTACTGTGTCAACAACTTGCATTGTGACTGAGCGAGCCATTGGGGTTGGAGTGCTGGAGAGCCAGTTCCAGGGGGATGGTATCAAAGTGAGAGCAGAGGAAATTCATGAGAGCAAGTTTAGACAGCTCAAAAGGTGAGTTGTGGAGAGTGGACCAGTCCAAGGCACCTTGGGCATGTTCCATCAAGTCTTTGATTATCACATGTGTCTCTGTTAGAGACTTAGCAATGGCAAGAAACATGACATTGTCAACAAAACCTGAGGCCAGCTCAGATTTGTTGCTTGAGTTGGCAATGCAGATGAGCAGTGCATTGTAAAAAGCATAAAAGAGCATAGAGAGGGGGCACCCTTGCATGGTGCTATTGACAATAGGAATCCACTCCAAGGTGAAGTCATCAAACTTTAGTTGGGTGTGGCAGTTGGAGAGCATGTGCTTGGTAAGGCATATGAAGCATGAGGGGACACCAAGTTCCTCATATTATGGAGAAGATGGTCCTTGACAGTGTTGGGGAAAGCCCCTTAGACATTGAGAAAGAGAGTGGTGGCAACCTTATCTGCATGCCATGCATCCTTGATCCTTGAGACCACCAGATGCATGGCATTAGAGGTATTGTGACCAGGTCAGCCACCAAACTGGCTGGGCAGGAGCATTTCATTTTGCTTGGCTATGTGGGAGAGGTCAGAAGCTACTAGGGTGGAGAGCAATTTTCCAATTGTGTTAAGGAGGCCTATGGGCCTGTAAGCCTTAGCCACATTGTAGGCTGGCTTTCCTGGTTTGCAGAGTACCAGTGTGGTTAACTCCAGCCAGCTTAGATGGTATACATCAAGCTCAAAAACCACCTGGAAGATATAGTAGAGGTGGTCAAAAAGAGCCTCAGCACACTTCTTAAGGACAATATTTGGGATGCCATCTGGCCCTGGGGCCTTGAGAGGCAGCAGGCTGCCTATAGCAGCTAAGTGTCATGACCTGTTCCCTGGACTCCCGCACATCACTCAATGACCTCCCGCTCCCCCAGAACCTCTTCTGATGCCTTGCCAAACTTCCACAGTGCTCCACACCTACTTCAGCTAACTCTGATGCATCCTTGGCTAACTCCGACGGCCCCCTGGCCAACTTCAACATCTTCCCCACAGTCAGCAACACTTCCTCTGGATCTCCTGAGCCCTTGGGACCATTCCCCTGCCATGCCTGACCCTGTTACATGTCATCAACTTGACACCCTGGTTCCTCTGACTTACTTTGGAGTATCATGACAACCTCAGAATGGCCTGCGTCACCAATTGATCCCATCAACATATCAATGCAGCCCATCCTCTAATTGTAACCAACACCCATCGACTCCATTGAGCTCTGCCAAGCCCTGCCACCACAGCTGATGTTCTTCGGAGCTCTCCAGTAGTCAGTATATAAGGCGTAGAGTAGCTCTTTGTACTCTAGTCTTGATATTGCTTAATGTTACCTATGGTCTGATTGTTTCTCTCTTGTGTTTTGTGTTCTGTGTCTTGTTTTCTTACTTTCAGTCTCCTGGTCTTGTCTCATCTCTATTCCGTTATTGTTTTCTTTATTGTTTCATATTTCTGCCTGAATCTATTCATGTTCTTGTCTCCATCTTGTCTCAACTCTGTCTCATTTCATTTGACTCTGTCTCATCTCATTTGATCCATCCTGTCCATCGTGTTCCTATCTTTCCCAACCTTAATGCCTTTGCAAACCCTGCAATTACAATTACAAATCCCAGACACTCTTTAACCAACTCTGGACCTTGCTACATGCTTGGCTCTGAACTCTATCAACCTCTGTTGATCCCCTATTAAACTCTGGCTCTGCTTCTATCACTTGCATAGCCTCCACCTCCTCCACACCCACAATACTTGCATATGGACTTGTGCCTGAACCCTGCCAAGCCCATCCCCCTTCCCCACAGCTCATCCCCTACTCCTCCAGACCTCCCTGGACTTGCTCAGATCAATCTCCACCAACTATCCTCACAAGTCCCCAGTGTTTGGAACACCTCCAAATGCTCAGTTGTTAGTGCAGGGAATCATGTCCACCTAGTAACGACTTGTCCAGTGTAGCTGAGCCCCCATGGTTAGTGGAACCTGACATAATATCAAGACTATACCTTACCCCATCTGTGATGTCTGTGCTAGCTCTGCACACATGTTTGCCAAACACTTCCGATATCTATGGTTGACCCATGCCTAGAAACCCTTATGATTCATACAGCCCTGCCCAATTTGCCAAGGCACATTGAGTCATGGACCTGACACCAAATGTCCCTTCTACTCTGGTTACACCCATACAATGGCTCTCTCTACAGACACCCTCCCACCCATGCCCAACCCTACACCACTCCTGCAGACCACCTCCCACTCTTTCCCCACCCTCTCTGCCAGCTCCACTTCCCTGCAAAGGTCAACCCCAATGTCACCAAAAGCAGCATGCTAAACCTAGCAATAATTCGACCTAATGATCGACAAACTTCTCCAGCACCACACCCCCACCTCTCCAACAACAATAACACAAACCTGCTGTGAAAAATCACCCATTGCATGAAGAAGATTGCCAACCCCACCAGAACAATGATGAGATCACTGAGAATGTGCTTTCCCAAAGCCCGCCTTTGGATCCACCAACCCACAAGCAACTCTGCAAGCCATCAGGATGAACTCAGCTAGCAAGTCCCTGACAGCATTGTAACCTGATAGCAGAACCCCACTACCATGCCAGCAGACCATCCGACTTTCACCTGCACCCACCCCCAAGAAATTCTGCCCTCCCACACTAGCTCTGCCATCATCAGAATCAAGCTCAAGCCAGTAACTCCACCAACAACAGAGCAAGATCTTGAGACCAATGCTACACCCAACCCCAGCATTGGAATTGCCCCATCAGAATGAACTATAGGAAAAAGAGGATCCCACACAAAGTAGTTTCCCGGAATACTCTGAACTTGCTGACATGTTCATATAAGGGAGAGGGAAGCCCCACCATCATCCCTGAAACTGTTGATCAACCCTCTCGAGCTCCAAAAACCCCTAACAATAAAGAACATATGCTCTGATGTCCCTGAAGGGCTTGTCCACTAAGCAACTCAAGCGAGCTCGATGGCTCAAATAATGCCATGCCAGGTCAAGGCTGCCCCAACCAACCCCTCTGAGCCACTCCAAAGCTCCCCACACAACTCTGGACCCTGGCAATGCAACTCCGGGGCCCCCACCCTGACTCTGACATCCAACCCAGGGGACCTACAATGCCAACCAAAATGACGATGCCCTGCAGCACCCACTCCATAATCACAAATTGCCAGATAACAACTCTGCAAAACCCTGCCCATACACCAGGAGACATTTATTGAACAGGGATCACACTACTAGAGTATCCAGAAACAAACCCCATACAAATTTTTCCCCTGTTGCTACCCATCCCAAATTGACATTGGAAGGATGCCACAACCCCCCAATGACAACTTGACATTAAAGAAAGTGCTGCCCCACTGGCAAGGGCATCACACGCTGCAACCCACCCATGGAGCCCCAGACCCACCACCATACCACTCCCCTTCCCCAACAAAATGCTTCCCCAACAAGAGAATAAACTCTGGGACCCCCCAAGTAGTTTCCCTCTGAATTCCATAATATCCCCAGCAAAATTCCATAATATCCCCAGCAAAATCTAACCATGCTGACAGAGATCAATCCAGATGCCCAGAATGATGAGGCAGCCCCTCCAACTCCACCCCAATGATCAAGGAACCAATGATGCCCTCTTAAGAAGCAGCACCTTTTCCCCAATCAGAAACTTAGTTGATTGCTCCACAGTGCCAAGACCTACCCTGCCCCCATTCATAGCAGTGTCTACTGAGATAACTACTCACCTGGCAAAGGGAAATCCAAAGAGAACAAATCTGGGGATTCCCTAGGCCAGGTGTGATGCTTCAGAAGCTTCAGAAGCATGAGAAACAACTGTACAGTATGACAGAGAAAAAAGACAAAAGTGATGTGTCAGCAATTGATCAGCAGTTACATAAGCTGGTGGCAGTGTCAAAGGAGCAACACTTGTCTGAATTATTGACAGAGAACTGGTGCAGCCTGAGGGCTGAAACTAGGACCAATAGATAGGAAAAAGGAAGGAGAATGAAGAAAAACTATAGCAGGGGAAATCTGACAAGAACTGGAGAAGGAAAAGGGGAAACAAGTAGGATGTTTCCTGATAGCATCACATTTTTGCAGTGGACAATGGAATGAACCATTGGCAACCACAAAGAAGAACTTAGGCAACATTCAGATCCTTACAAGCATCTCTCATGCTGTGCAGTTCAGTGAGCAGAAATCAACTGCCTTAAAATAATGGTTCCTATGCTTGACAGAGATAAGCAGAAGGAAGGATTGATTCTCTGTGGTGGAATTGATCTTGGAAGTTATACCTTCCATCATATGGCAGATTCATGTCCCTGTCTCATCACTGTTGTTGAAAACAGAGCTTTGCACTTATATCCAGAAAAAAATGGTTAAGAAGATATTTCACCTACATTCAAAAGTGTTCAATCAGCTAAATTACATTTACCAACCAGCCAAGTAGCATGCTCTCTCTGGAAGGAAGCACATAAACCTCTCTCAGAATTATGCATGGCAAGGAATGTGGAGGTAAGTATATTCATCAAGTTTTAGGTTTAATTTTTGATGCATGTTCCAGCTATTTCATTGTGGAAATCTGGAATCTGGTGAAGTTTACTTTTACTTCTGACTTGAAATAGGTTAACAGATATGGACACTTGCAATAATTGACCTATATAGTTGGCCTAATGCCTGTGTGAGTCATCCTACACCTTCTGGACTTGCAAGAAGGCAAATAGAGAGCAAGTAGTTGTTGTCACAACCCACTCCCTGGGCCCCCAAACATTGTCCCCAGCCACCCTGCTCCCCTGGAGTTTCCCCAAATGCCCCCTCAACCTCCCTCAACCTTTGTTAACCCACTGTGCCCACTCTGGGTAACTCTGATGCTTTTTTAGCCAACCCCAACAGCCCCCTAGCTAACTCTGACACCTTCCCTGAAGCCTTTGATGCCTCCCCTGCCTCTCCTGAGCCCCTGGGACCCTCTCTCACTGTTTCTAATGCTAGTGTATGACACCCTAGTTTACCTGACCAGCTCCAGAGCATCATGATTACTCTGGGACAGCTCACATTCTCAACTGATCCCATCAGTATATCACCATGGCCTGCCCCCTGATCACAACTGACACCTGTTGACTCTGTGTGGCTCCAACAAGCCCCATCACCAGACTTGCTCAGTAGTCAGCATATAAGTTGTAGAGTAACATCCCATACTCTAGTCTTGATATTGCTTAATGTTACCTATGTTCTGATTGTTTCTCTCTTGTGTTTTGTGTTCTGTGTTACATTTTCCCTTCTCTCAGTCTCCTGGTCTTATCTCAGTTTCCTGGTCTTGTCTTGTCTCTATTTCTGCTATTGTCTTGTTATCATTTTGTGCTTCCACTTCAATCTATTTTTGTTTTTGTCTTAATCTTGCCTCAACTCTGTCTTGTCTTGTTTGACTCCATTTCCTTTATTGTGTTCAAGTCCTTTTGACTCTAATGCCATTACAAACTCCATGCTTATGATTACAAACCTCAAACATTCATAAATCAACTCCAGATCTTGCTAATTGCTTGGCCCCAAAACCCATCAACATCCATTGATCCCCCATCCAACTCTGGCCCTGCTTCTATCACTTGCATAGCCTCCACTTACCCTGCACTTCCAGTGCTTGCTTCTGGACTTGTACCTGAGTCTTCACCAACCCCAATCCTTTGTTGTACCTTGTCTTAGACTTCCCTGGACCACTCTGGACTTATTCAGACCACTCCCCCTTATTGGTCCTTACAAGTATCTGAAGTCCAGACCTTCTCTGAATGCTAGGTTATTAGTGCAGGACATCACATCCACCTAGTAAGAATTTGCCCAGTGTAGCTGAGCCCCCATAGTCAGCAGAACCTGACAGTTGTTGTGGATGCCAAGGTTATACAATCAGTTGTGTGTATGGCTCCACCTTCAGTAGAGATGCTTGGTGCTGGGTGAGAGAATTGGATCTTCTTGGTGGAAAAACCAGGTCTAGATATTGTGGAGCTGAGCAGTGCTATTGAAGTCAATGAATATGATGATGAACCAGGCACCAGAAGAAGGAGCCATCACCTACACTATATTGTAGGAATTTACTTCAACTTGTATAAATTTGGCAATGCATAATATTTGTTTGGTCAAGCCAACACATTCCCAAACAACACATTGACTTCAACCAAGTATGTGCACCTCCCTCTCTCTCTATGTTGCTTCTGTCTATGTCATTTCTATTTCCACCAGAAACATTCCAGGCCTTCTCCTCTGATCTCTGTTTTGAAACTTACAATACTAATCAGCCTCAACCAACAATAAACAATTTTATTGCACCCAGAACAATGGTATATCTATGGTATGGTTCATATATATATATAGTATCAATAAGGATACAGTTCTTATCTTGCTCAGAATCAAGCTAGCACACAGTCCTGGCCAAGTGATCACTTCAATGATTCATGGCATACAACACAGCTCTTTGAAGCACAACTTTCCAATTTACTTCATGAAACTCAATGACATGCATGGCAGCTGACTTGTTTAGAAACATCTATTGAGGATTCACAGAGAAATATGCTCTCATTGATCAAGTACAGATATAACTAGTCTGTTCATTGGTATTGGCCTCAATAATCTTTTAGATATTCAAAATCCAAAATCCTTGATGTAATCAATTCTGTTCCTACTCACCAATCTTCAAATTTATCCTCTGATTGATTCTTTCTCTGGAACACTTGTGGTATTCACTTACAATGAAGACAATTACTCAGGTCTCCATTCATGGCACCAGAAGGACTATTTCAGTCAAAAGAAGGCACAGAAGAGCTTTGCTGCTCTACACCATGATTCTGAACCCAATGGCAACACTATGACATGGCATATTGAAGATGCCAACAGTAACCCAGTCTCCTCTGCAAAGGTTGATCAAATCTGCTTTGGTGCACAACACATTTGAGCTACTCTATGAAACAAAGATAGAGCACCAAACACTTGGGCTAAAGCAGATCTTGGAACAATCAACTTCTATGAACTCCACCTCTGTACATGCCATCCTGAGCTTGCATATTGCAAGAATCACTGGAAGGTGCATCAAGTGGCAAGCAATAATTCCCCTTCTTGAGCAGCTGCACATCTTGATTGTGCCCCAAGGTCAAGGAGGAACCCAAAGCAGGAAATCTACTCAAACAGTCCTTGTTGCATACAAAATCATCTTGAGTGCAAAAGAAAGCCCAGATGAGCCCAACTCCAATTAAAGATCAAGAGAATGACTCAATCAGTGTCTTGTCCAGAGTTCCTCATGCCAAGGTGACCAAGAATCCATTGAAGTTAGGCACAACTCATTCCTCTCTTCTTTACCAATATAATGTTATTATTTCCAGGCTTGGATTTGAGATCCTCTGTAAGTGATTACTTCATTACTTTAACATTTCCTGAGTTTGAATTAATACTAGGTCTGATCTTTTCACTGATCCCACCATCATTGCTTCCACAAGGATTGCTTCATTGACCTTCTCAAGTTCATCATTTTTGCTAAGATTTTCCTCCTCCATTGTACCAATACTCTCTTGTAAGCATATTCCATCTCTTGCCACTCTGAGTGCTATGCTATTGACATTTTTTACATCATCAGCACCATCTCCTGCACTAAAATTGACATTGGCATACACTAACAAACATTGAATTCCTTCTGATACTGTATTTGAACAATTCTTGTGCCTACTACAATTAGAATTCTGCCAGAACCTTTGCCACTCCACCCTCTAACTCTATTACCCTGCCCTTGAGCTCTACTGCTCCACATCCCAGCTTCACCAGCACTGCACCACCCTCCAACTCTGCTGCACTGCCCTCCAGCTCCACCACCTCATGCCCCAGCTTCACCACCTTGCAGTCCCTCACACCCTACCTTCACCACCTACTGTATCATCAATCCCACAAGCTTGAGCATCACCTCAAAGCCTTGCCTGATTTCTTCAGCAAATTTCAATGTTCTGCCTGTGCCAGAATTGCCATCAGTAATACCTAATATACAAAGCATGAGGACTTTTTCAAAAGTCCTGCTACAAACCACTGCCAGTGCATATAGTGAGCCTGTTTCAAAGAAGTTGAAAAAGGCATCAGCAGGAAAAGCTAACAATGCAAAGTATGTCACCTATACCTTGCATATCTTTCATTTGCATGTGCTCATTGTCTGTGGCCATCATTTCTAGAAGTATATGTAAGTGAGAGTGGATCCATAAGAATCCAAATGGCTACAAACATGAGTTTACTTCATACTGGGAAGTGCTTGATGCTCAAAGCTATTATATAAGTGACCTTGAGTTTAACAGGATGGGGAGTGGGGGAGGTGCAGAGCAGTTGCCAATGAAGGTTGGACCCTCACAGGGTGGCTGGAGGGAGGGGGCTTTAGTAGCATGTGATAAAGAAAAGCAGAGGGCATCCCCTTCACTAGAGATGGGGCCTAAAGAAAAGTAGTAGAAAGGACATGGGAGAACATGATTGAAAGAAAAAGAGGCCGAGAAAGAAGTGTTAGCCTGAGGTGGTAGGGAATTTGAACACTGCTGAATCCACCTTTATACTGCAGCAGAAACTCAGACAAGGCCTGTTTTGTCGAGACGAATGTATTAAAATTTCTAAAAGCTGTTTCTTAGGTAATTTTCCTTATGTTTATTCAAAATAACTGATGAGACTTTTACTGTTCCTTGAGAAACACTGATCAGAAAACTTTGAAATGTTTCCCAGAAACTCCATTTGGAAATACATATTGTGTTGACAAGTTGTGGCACTCATAGGAGGAGGTGCAAGCAGTGCTGGCAAAGGCAAAAGATGACATGGCTCAATACTATAACTGTGGATGGGGAGTGGGGGAGGTGCAGAGCAGTTGCCAATGAAGGTTGAACCCTCACAGGGTGGCTGGAGGGAGGGGGCTTTAGTAGCATGTGATAAAGAAAAGCAGAGGGCATCCCCTTCACTAGAGATGGGGCCGGCTTAACCCAGGACAAATCGTCACAGGTAGACTCTCTTCTAATGCTAACCCAGATCCAGAGCAGGTGGCTATGCAGCAGTCGCTAATCCATGAGGTAATGCAATTGTTATTTACCACATTTGCAGAAATATCACCTATTTGCAAGCTCAAAGTCATGGTATATCTATACTTGTGAATACATACTGAGGCTGATCAAATTGCATGATAGATTACTATAAGGGGACTGGTCTTTGGACTGTCTCACCCTTGCCTAGCTTAGTCTGTGGGGATTGGCACCTCTATCCACCTGACCTCTGGACCACCCGGCCCCTTCTTACTCCCTCACTGTCTTGGCTCCCATGCTCAATGGGTATATTGTACTTGGCACATGGTATATTATTGTTCATCATTGATCCTTCTACTACCAGGTTGATTAGTTAATAGTTCATAGTTATTGGCCTCTGCTTTGTTATATAGGCTGTAGTCAGTGGCCTCTGGCTTAGTCATAGGTACTTAGTCATTTCATAGCCTGTAATATTTAGGCAGACCTGGGGATAGGATATCCCCAGTCCAGACAATAGCATTGCTTCTGGGTTTATTCACTAGCATGACTATAAGTTCAGCCAGTGCAGCTCCTTGCCTTCTGCCTTGCCCTCCACCTTTGCCTCTTGTTGGATGCTTGCCCTTTGCTTGCTGGGTGATAAGACCCATTTGTTGCTGAGCATCAATTTTGGCAATTTTGGACTGAGTGGCAGCTGACTATTTTGACATGACACAAGTCACAACACTTAGCATGTGAGGCCTAGCCCCAAGGTCTGGAACTACATAGCCTTTGCACAAGATTTTAGTGACCATGAGACTTGCCAATCACAAGGAACATCATGAGGAGTCTGGACTTTGGGTCTAGAACAACAAGGCCAAGACCTTTTGTGCAACAATTGTTAGCAACTTCTTGCCTACAACCTGGCTTTCTCCCACTGAGTATGGACAGATTGCCAGGCATGCAACTTCTGACTTATCATTTCTCTTGTTGAGCTTACAAACATACTTGAATGGCATCTACACTTCAGGTATTGACATTGGACTCACTCTTTTTGAGCTTTATTGCAATTAGGCAGCACATAGACTTTGCTTATAGTTTTAACTTAGTTACAGATTGATGCCTCATATGAACCATAAACACTTTGGCAGATGCCATCACTAGTGACAACTATTTGTTTACTTTCCCATACTATACCTTTGAACAGTATAAATACTGCCTGTACATAGACACTGAGTCCTACCATTGAACTTCACTCTTATCAAATTGTGCTACTCTCTCTATCTTTAAGCTTACCAGCTTGAGATTACATTTTGTCTCTATTGCTTACTGTCTTCCTCTCTATCCATTGACAACAACTTAGTAACAAGTCTTACCAACCTCATTGACTTTGTGGCACCAATTATAGGTGTCCTTAGCATTATTTTCAAATTAGTGAAGCTAGTGGCTGTGGCTAGCAATTAGTTTGCATTCATTCTCCTTTCAGTCTTTCATTGTCACCACTCCCCATTCCCTACTAAACACCTCTTTCACTGCTTAAGTTTGCTTGTTCTTAGCAATGCTTTTGCCTTCATTGGTTTTCCTATTTGCTCAGCAACTTCTCATTACTGCCTAGTGATTTAGGCTAGCAACAGCAACTCCTTCCACATCCCACCAAACCCACATTAGCTCTCATTCTCTGGGATAGTTACTGACTCACCCTTAATTATTAACTTTCTACTGCTAGCTACCCTATTTAGTGACTAGTGTTAGGTCTTCTTTTTAGGTTTCCTGCACAGCACTAGGCAGCATAGGAGCACATCATGGGCCTCTGGCCAGCCTGCTCATTGCTTGCCTCTTGACTGGAGTGTCAGGACATGAATGGTGGGCTTGGCTTGGACTATCTGTGGCTGATGTCCCCTTACAATTACCTTTCTGGTATTACTTTTGATTCATTGAACCTTGTACATGTACTAACTCCCTCTGGTCATTTTTGATGACCTATTATGAAATTTTTGCAGATTTGCTTTCTTTTGGACTTTTTAAGTTTTACTGGCTTGCATATTAAGCAATCTTCATAATAGATTACTTTTGTGAACATGAGTTATTAGATTATGGACCCTTGTACATACATGTAACAATTGTAACAGAATATTTTGGTGATCTCTGACATGAATTTTCATGTAGTGTTTTGGACTGAGTACTTTTGAGAAAAGAACAGAATGCTGGGGAGAACTGTACAGTAGATGTATCAAGCTAGAACAAGGCATTTATATATCTTGCATAAACAACCAATTGATTGATTTAACCTGTATCACTTGTATTCACTTGATAAGAGTCCAAAAAATTGAAAGCAGTCAGGTCAAAATGAGTTCATTTTGGTGGAGTTTATTTGTCTGAGATTTTCTTGTTTTGGCCATAATTGGCTAACAGTGCAAGCCATAGACAGCTCCTTCAATGCTACAGATATCCATAATGTTACTGTAACTTAATTGTCACTGTTGTGTATTGGTTATGTTGTTCATTTTAGTATGTGTGTATCCTCCCCAGAGGTTGTTGGTTCAACCCTATGATAAGGCATTTTTTTCTGTTCCTAATGCATCAGTGATGCATTAGTGTCACATGAAGGGTGCATTACTTGTGTACAGTACTTAATTCAAGTTACAGAGGATAATGCATTATATTTTTTACTGTAATTATAAATGCATTACTTTGTCAGGATCAGGTGGAACAACAGCACCAAATAAATTACACAAAGGAATGTAGAGTCAATTTATAAGCACAAGAGGACATGATTACATAGGTACAATTATATAAATGAAGGGAAAACCATTAAGCTAACAAATGAGTATAGAAGTACCATTCATTTACATACAAATTACACAAAGAGTTGGCTTGGAAGAAGTAATCTGAATAGCCTTTTACTTGTATGTTGATAGATTCATGATCACACAGAGTCAAGAATAAAAAAAAATAGATCTCTTCAATGTATCAAGTAGTAAAGATTGACAATAATCAGATTAAGTGCAACAAACAAGAACAAGTAGAAACAAAGAAGAACAAATAGTTGGAAAAAAATGAGGACAAAAAAGCTCCAAAGAAAGGCCTCAATCTAATTCTAGACTTTAGAATTAGTGCAGCATATGTTGTGACCCAGTGGCATGGCACTGCAAATGTGCCTGATTTTTGGTAACATAATAAGAACAAAGAACTTTTGATCTCATATATATATATACACTCATTATTTGTCAGAAACCTTAGTTATTTGCACATGCAGATTGAGGGTGAGTTACTTGACATACAAATATTGGACCTTTTACTGACTGTACTATAGATCAGACTAATTGAGTCTGTGTTTATCTAGGTACAGAATACAGTTGTTTGCACATGCAGACTGAAGATCAGACTAATTGAGTCTGTGTTTATCTAGGTCCTAGGTTTGGATTTCAACAGCATAGGAAGTGTTTTGAGATGAATCAATGCTGGCCCAGTTCATCATCTGTGAGCATAAGATTCTGTTATCCATACCATGGCTTGGGAATATTTTTCAGAATTTGCATATAAGCTTTCCTGTAAAAGATAAGCAAACTTGGTGGAAAGAAGAGGCAAGTAGCCATTTGTATTACATGTTGTAACAAACACACACCTAAGTAAGAGGAAGAAGTCCATCATCAGATTGGCTGCCCTGTCTGAGGGTTGGACCTCATTATCATCTTTATTGTTGACATTTTTGGCTTATTCTGCTCCTTATTGATATATCCTAGCTGTTTGTCATGTTTTTGAAGGACATGATGGTTTTCCCTGATTGTGTTGGCTTTCATCCAATCATATGATCATTTTCTTGAAGCATCCCAGGTATGAAATCAGCAGATTCTACCCATGTAAAAAACATTGTCATTTGCCAGGGAATCATCAGAGCATTTCAAGAGAGAGCAACAATATAAGGTAGAGGTGACCTGTACCCAAGGCTATGTTGGCCAAGAGATTTGACCAAGGCAATCCTATCCAGATGATCTTGCTTCAAGAGAAAAATATCTGCCATCACACTGATGCATGGCAGTGTCAATACAGTATGTTTATGACTTTGTAGGTGTCATTATCCACCACATACTCTTTGTTCTTTGTCAGAAATATGAGTTTCAGATATATACAGTGGCAGAATGGTACATATGTGGCAAAGAAAAGGTTCAGTAGAGGTGACTGGCATGACCATGTTTAGTTATCCAAGTATGGGAAAAACCTTTTAGTGTCACTACCCACTGATAGTACCCTAGTCTTGCTGAGCACCAATTTCCTTGTTTTCCCATATTTTGGCAACTTCCAGATTTCCCAGTTTCTTTATGATGCAACAGTCATGTGACTTTGTCATGTGTGGTCTAGACTCTCAGCCCACTGAATGACTTTCCCTTTTTAATGACTAGCTCTAGCAACACCCTAGTGAAGTGGCCAATCACATTTCTTGTTTTGGTATTATTGACATATTTCTGTGCCATATGATACCCTAGTGACCAGCAGACTGACTATTATTCCAGGTGTCATGTTGAGCTATATTTTGGGTTACTTACTTTCATATGGCATTCATCCTGACTCACCTAGGTTGTTAGTGACCAGTTCACTGTTGTTGCCTCCTTTTTTTCATTACTTTTACTTACTATAAATACTGTCATATTTTCTATACAACCATCAAGGAATCATACCTTGTTATCAGTCCCAGACTTCAGATCTAAGTCTTGCAACTCTAAAGCCTCTTCTTTCACCTTAGGTCTTTCTCTATTGAGTTAGTGTCCACATCATTTTGTTTTGCCAAGTACCATCTATGGGTACTATTTCATCAAGCCTACATTTAGGTGCTAGCACCTACAGCTAGTTTCAGTTTGTTATTGAAACTTCTTGCTAAAACCTTCACTATCCCTAGCACCTTTCTGGTCCAGCTCAATAGTAACCTTTGTCTGGCAACCTCATATCCACTCTAGCTGGGTTTACCTGCATAGTCCCCTTCCTTTGCTACACTTTGTTACCAACCTTGCACCATTAACTAAGTACTTCCCATACTAAATTGGGCTCTCTGGGACCTAACTTCACTTGCACCCTCATTTTCTATGGCCCATTTGTACTCTACTTGCAAAACTGCTAGTTGTTGTGTCTTCTGTATGGCAGCTAGGTGGCAATGGACATCATCACTGTAACCATGTAAATCATTGACCACATCCCATGTCTGCCAGCCAATTAGCCTCCACAACATCTCTTACTAAGTATGCAGTTCACTCCTCCCCACTCTTCATCACATGCCACTGCTCATATGGCTCAAACACACTATTATTATATAGACAACACCTATTGTGCAACATTACCATGCCTGTCCCCACATATACAGTACAATATGTCACAATGCATAATCTCATGATGCATAATTCCCATTTTGCATAGGACTATGAGTAGAACCACAATGGGGCCCACAATAGATCCCCAATTGATACTCCTTTCTAAGGCTGCAGTAGCAGGTGCATACTCACAGTTAGCAATTTAAAATCTCATTTTTGGGTATCTGGGCATGACACCTTTTACACAGAGTTGAATGGAGAGTCAATCATGGCAGTCCAGACACTGGTGAAAGCAGCCAAATGCTTTACACCAATTTCCTTAAAGAAGAAGAAGAGAAGCCCTTGCACATCACAATTCCTCATTAAGATGCACAAACAGCTGGGAATCAATTCTCAGCAGCTAGATCCATTCAACATGGCAGTATTTGCTTGTGCAACTACTTGTTTTTGTGTACACAGTAGCAATGTTTGGGGTTTTCACAGTGCCAATGCTAAAAGCCTTTGGTGCTAACATCCACATCAAACCATCAAATGTAGTGAGAACATCAGACAGATCTGGCTTGCTGATCATGGTATTCTTTGTGTCAAAGACCAGGGGGAACAGTTTCATGTGCATGTCAGGAAGGCTTGTCAGACCACAAATCAGCTTTTGAACTACATATGAAGGTAAACAGCCCACTAGTAAATGGACCCCTGTTTGCACACAGGTCAAAGAGAGGGAAACTCACTCCTTTGACAAAGAAAAAATTCCTTCAAGCTCTTTCCAGAGCAGAAACAGTGGCAAACTGAGAACCTCTACAAGGACACAGGATCCACATCAAAGCCATGTTGGGATAACTTCTCAAGAACATACTATTTGAAGTGATGAAGGTCATTGGAAGGTGGTCTAGCAATGCCTTTTGTACATACTTATCAAGGCATGAACAAGGTCTTACACCCTATCTACAAGCAGTGCCAAAGTCACACAAATCTTTCTTGAAAATTACACTAGCATCTGGGAAGTAAGGTGTTTTGGTAAGTTCATCATTTATATGGTCACATCTACTCTCAGAAGGGGCTCTTGTTGCTTTAATGCTACAATGTTGTAGCCCCATACCTTCATGAAGGGAAATTGTGGCTGACCCACTTTTGCCTCATTTCTTCAGGTCATTGCAATGGAGCAGAGAACTAAATGTAGGTTATCTTTGCTTCTGAGAATGCAGTACCAAACATGCAGACCTGAGAGTTGGCAAGTTGTTTCAGTGCCTGCACTGAGGTGAAATGTATCAGTTTAACTAATAGTGTGGAGGACCGACATAGAGTGGGGAGGGAAGGGAAAATTCTTCTGGATAGAAGCTAAGATTGGATGATGAAAACCAAGGTAGTGGGAGGACACAGAAAGAAATAACTAGTCTCATGACCTCTCCACTACCCAAAGATGTCACCCTTGTTCTCATTCATTCTTTACAAGATTCAAGCTATCAATCTTTGTCCTAGCATTGTGTATGTTAGCAAACATTAACATTGGTAAAGATATGGTACAATATCTCAATGGATTATAACCACAAAATGGACAACAACCTGATATGTAGCTCTCCACCCCATTGCAACAACATCAACTTGGGGAAAATCAAATTTCAAATTGACCATTACTTGTTGTCTTCAGTTGCCTTCAAAATCTCTCACCTGTCCTTGTTGCCTGTGACAAGCTTAGCATGATTTGGATAATTCTAGGTATTGTATTGTGTATGTTTGATCTGACTCTAGCACTACAGTCAACTATTTGTGATGTTTTGGATTGACTCTGAGCCAAAGCATTAGGCAACTTATTGACTCAAAACTTTGTGTCAACACCTGATGGATCAGGTGATTAGCAGGAGGCTGGAATCTGGACCATGTTCTGGGTGCTACTTTTCTGAGTATGACTTCCAAATGACATCAAAAATAAACTTACCTACTGTGTGGTCTGTAACTTGGCATGGGAGCTATATTTTGTGGGAGCAGAAGCTTGAACCTGATATCTTTGCTCCCTTCAAGTTTGATGCAGGCTAGGTTGTGTCAAGAATGGAGTATTGCTCCTACTTCAAAAAGACTTGTTTGGTAGGGAAGTGGCATTGACCTTGGGGTCATGAATTCTTCAACCTCTACTCAGGGGCCCACTGCTAGCCTGTTTTGCAAACCTCTTGCTGCTTCCAGTAAATTAAACAAGCAAATATCTGCTGCAGCTGCTGAGAATGAGCCCATGTCAAAGGATGTGACTTAAATTCTGGGCACTGAGAACCTCAACACATTAGTGGAGCAAGACTTGATTGAGATTGTGCCCTAGGGTGGCTTGGAAACTTGGTTAGGGTTGATGCTGGGGAAGTCTATGATAGTGATGGTCTCTGTAACCATTATGGCATGCACGTGGGGAAGTGAAAGGAAGTGATGGTGAAGTTTGTCTTTGGTTAAGGAGTGTGCAGAGCTGGGTTCTCTGTCAAGCTTGGTTTGAGGAAGGAATTCAGAGTTGGTTTAAGTTTAATACATGCAACAACAGGTCAAGGGAAGCACATATGTGGTTGTTGCTGACAACCTACTCTCAGTTTGATGGTGGCACTGAGATGATTCAGCTAAGGCATGCAAAAGATAGGAAAGGTTTCGAGGCAACTGGGAAACTTCTTGAGTATCAGCATTCTTGAATGCCAATGTAATGGCTTGTAAGTTATTTGTGGATTAGATGTGAGACATAAGGCTCATAAAATGACTGGCAGCTTAAGTCTTGCTGCTGAGAAGGACCAATGTTAATATTTGCTAACAGACACGGTGTCAAGTCAAAGATGTCATAGAATTAACCAGGACGGGTCGCGTTTTGCAATTCCAAAAATTTGATGGTCTACTCCGGTGTAACGGTTCTGCCTAAAATGGAACACGCCAGAATTGCACACGACAAACCAGTTGGACTACCTGTCCCATTAGAACATAACACGTTACAACTCTGTGACCCGTTGCTCTCAGAGGTGACGAAGCTCTGGCAACTGCCGGTCCTTCAAACTCCGTAGCGGGGAAACCTGAGCCGCTACATCCGGCATCTTACGACAGCCGTGGACAACCATAGTGACAAAACTCCTAAGTCGACGTCAAGAAGGGACTTGACACATTCGGGATCTTTGTCTTCAATTCAAGTGCGAAAATCTATAATATATGGGATGACTCCTGGGAAAGTGGCTGTGCGCCCATTATATGCGACAACTTTGGACTGTGCTGACTAAAATTTGTCAGCTGCTGACCAAGAACCTTCCTTTTTGGGCAGCTTGGCTATTTTTCGCACTTGGAACAGGTTTTTTCCAAAAAAAATTATAGTATACAACACTACTGAGTATACACTATCTTTTGACCATGTGTAAAACATGCCAAATAGCCTGCACATGTGAAACAGGCCAAACGCAATTTAGTGGACACTGTTTTTCACGCCTCGCGCATTTTTTGACACAACATGACCAAACAATGGGCATTTCCGAAGTTGTGGAAAGGAGGCCACATGACAAAGTATGTTTCGTCACATCTATTGATTGATTGATGTTGACTAACAAGCTTATTAGTAACTCCTTAACCACATTGAGCTATTGATACATCAAATATCTCATCATGCAAGTCAATTTTAATGGTTTTTGACTGTTAAATTGCTTAACAATGGATGTTATAGGCAACCACCTACTACTCCTGAAAGCCAAAGGCAACAAGCTAGGAATCAAAGGAGACTTGAACAGTTACAAATGACAGATCCTGACAATCGTCGAGCAAATAGAAACAATAGATCTTTGGAACAGATCAATACTGTGGTTGTTCCACCACTTCAATTTGGGCCTGGGGGTATGGGAACTGGGGGTATTAATCAATCTATGGGATCTGGGGGTATGGGATCTGAGGATTTGAGGCTTAATCACCAAGCTATAGCCACCACTTCTAGCTCTTCAGGAAGACCTATTAGGCAGCCAGTTGCTGCTGCTGATCCATTTTCCATAGTGATCCCTGAAACTGTTTTGCCTGAAGGATGGGATGCTCCTTTGCAGAATCCCATTCCTAGAATGGTGCCTCCTCCACCTGCTCCTCCACTTAGAAGAGTGAGAAAAGTTCCTATGGAGAATTCTATGCCCATCATGATGCCATCTCTATCTGTTGTACATGGAAGGGACAATAGGCTCAATCAGCCCACTATTGCTCAACCTACAGTGATCATTCCTCAAACTATTTTGCCTGAAGGATGGAATGCTCCTTTACAACATCCTATACCCAGAATGGTGCCTCTTCTACCTGCTCCTGCACTTAGAAGAATCAGACCTGCTCCACCTCCCCCTGCTCCTAATGTTGCTCAGGAGATGGAAAACTACCAGATCAGACATGAACAAGCATTGGCTGTATTAGAAGAGCAACAAAGGCTGAGACAAGAGCAGGACAGGCAGCAGGCATTAGCTATTTTGAGCCAGGAAAGACAGGAAAGAGCAAGACAGGAAGAAGAGCTATTCAGAGCAGAGGTCAGTTCAAGACTACTTCAAGATGCTACTTTAATTAACAAAGTTCAATAGCATATTGATCTGAATCCTGAACATAGGCCTTTGAATGCAGCTATGGCTCAAAGAATCTTTCAAGGTTGGGAACAGCAACATGAAGCTGATCTGGAAGAGGATTTCAATGATTTGGGTCCTCAGAATGATATACCTTCTGAAGATGACTTGGAATATGTTGATCCTGCTCAACATCAACTAGCAGAGCAATTGGATCCTCCCCTTGACGATCCATTGGGTCCTCAGGATGACATGTCTTCTGATGATGGCTTGGAATATGTTGATCCTGCTCAACAGAGACCTGCAGAAGACTTGGACCCTGCCCTACCCAATGATCCACCACAACCAGAAAATCCTGCTGAAAATATACCAGCAGAAGAACCAGAGCCTCCCCTTGGACTTCCTATTCCACCACAACTTGGTCCTATTCAGCCTGTTCCAAGAGGAAGGCAACCTTACTTGGTTGAATACCCTCCACACTATCTTGGTCCTATGACTGTTATATGTCCACACTGCCAAGCTTTACATTTTGATGCTGAAAAGCTCACCAAGTCTACTAGAAACAGCCCAAAGTTTGGCATGTGCTGCTTACAAGGCCAAGTAAATTTGCCCAGGCTTCGAGATGCTCCAGCAGATTTACTGAACCTGCTCCATGGGCATCATCCTCTCTCTAACACCTTTAAAACATCAATCCGTCAATACAATGCAGCCTTTGCATTCACATCTTTGGGAGTCAAAATTGACCATGCCATTACCAATGCACCTGGACCATACAGCTTTAGGATCAATGGAGAACTACATCATTTGACAGGTGCCTTGCTTCCTATTGAAGGCAATCTGCCTGTATATGCACAGCTCTACTTTTATGATCACAATCAGCAATTGGCTTTTCGTCAACAGAATAATCCCAGGCTTGATCCTCAGATAATGGCCTCTTTGCAGGATATGCTTGCTAGAGTCAATCCCTTCATTGGCTTATACAAGCAGGCTAGGCAGATTATGGGAGAAGTTCCAGAAGGCCAACCACAAAGGCTTTCTGTCAAGCTTACAGCTGATTTTGGAGATCCTCGACGCTATAATGACCCTAATGAACAGGAGGGAGTTGCAGCTGTAATTCCAGGAGATGGCTCAGAAGAGCGATCAAATGATCATGATATAGTCTTGCACTTGCATGGAGGTCAATTGAAGCAGATCAGTCACTTGCACTCATATTACACTCCATTGCATTATACCATCATCTTTCCCACTGGACAGCCTGGATTTCACACCAACATTCGCTCTCATTTTGGACCACAGAATCAACAAAGATCAGCAAAGGTCACCCAAACAGCATATTATGCATACAGGCTGCAGCAAAGGACTTTGGAATTCAATGCACCATTACTCTGGAGTGGGAGGCTATTTCAACAATATGTTGTAGATGCATGGGCTTCCACTGAACAAAACAAGTTGAATTGGATTCGACACAATCAGAAGAAGATCAGAGCTGAAGTTTATCAGGGAGTAGTGGATGCTGCTGCTGGAGATGAACAAGTCACCCCACAAAGCCGACGTGTTATCCTCCCATCCTCCCATACTGGAAGTGATCGACAGATGCAGCAATTATTCCAGGACTCTATGGCTATCTGCAGGAATTTTGGAAAACCTGACCTCTTCTTGACTATGACTGCCAATCCAAAGTGGTCAGAAATTGAAGAAGCTCTCTTGAAGGAACCTGCAGTCAATGGGAAGAAGCAAACAGCTGCTGATCGACCTGATATTGTTGCCAGAGTTTTTGAACTCAAGAAAAATGCCGTGGTAAAGGAGATCAAGGAAGGTCTCTTTGGCAGCTGTGTGGCTTATGTTCATACCATTGAATTCCAAAAGAGAGGACTTCCACATATGCACATCTTGATCTTTTTCCATCGCCATCACAGAATCAAGGATGCACCTGATGTGGATTCCATTGTCTCTGCTCAGATTCCAGATCCAGTTGCTCAGCCTCAATTGTATCAGGTATTGGCTCTGTTTGAATCCTGAATTCAGTTACTTATCTTTGTTATCAGGTTGTTACTGCCAACATGGTCCATGGTCCATGTGGAGCTGCCAAACCTAATGCTAAGTGCATGGTAGATGGCAAATGTTCCAAGAAATACCCAAAGGAATTCCAAGAGGCTACTCAGTATGGAGATAATGGCTATCCTCAATATGCCAGACCTGACAATGGACGCTTCTTTGAAAAGAATAGTCATCATTATGACAATCGAGATGTTGTTCCATATAATCCTTATCTCTCAGCCAAGTACAAATGTCACATCAATGTGGAGGTCTGTGCTTCAGTAGAAGCCATCAAGTACATTCACAAGTACATCTACAAAGGCCATGATAGGACAACTTTGGAGATTGCTGGAGAGCAGAGGGATGAAATCAAGGAACACTTGGATGCCAGATACATCTCTGCACCTGAGGCTTGCTGGCACATCTTTGAATTCAACATGCATGGAGAACATCCCCCTGTATATCGATTACCTATGCATTTGGAGGGCCAACATGAAGTCTACTTTCAAGATAATGAGCCTTTGGAGATGGTAGCTGCCAGGCCTAATGCAAACAAGACTGCACTCACTGCTTGGTTTGAAGCCAATGCCAGATTCCCTAATAACAACACCACTTATCAGAGCTTTCCAACCAAGTTTGTCTATGAAGCTTCCAAAAGGACCTGGAAGGAGAGGCAGAGAGGAACAGCTATTGGGAGGATGTACTTTGCTTCACCTCAACAGGGAGAAAGGTTCTACCTTAGAATGCTCCTGACAGTTGTGACCAATGCAACATCATGGGCTGATCTCAGGACAGTCAATGGTCACACCTATCCTACTTACAAGGAGGCATGCAAGGCCCTTGGTCTTCTAGAAGATGATGCAGAATGGAGGCAGTGTCTTGCTGAAGCTGCTCCAATCCAATCAGGATCAGCTCTCAGACAGCTCTTTTGCACTATCCTATTTCACTGTGCTCCTACCACTCCAGAGGCTCTATGGAATGAATTCAAGCACTCCATTTGTGATGATCTTCAACACAGATTGGAAAATATCAGGCAGTACAGGGACAGAGTCTTTACTGATGAAGATATTTATGACTATGGCCTTTATCTGATCAATGACAATCTGAAGAATTTTGGCAAGATTCTTCAAGACTTTCCCAATATGCCAGAACCCCAACAAGTTTGGAATGTGATTCCAAGCAAGTTGGACATTGTATAAAGAGTTGACATTGATACTGATTAAATGATTTCAGGAAATAGGCTTTTGCAAGAAGAAACAGATTATGATGTTGAGGAGTTGAAGAGAAGGGTGGATGAAAACAAGGCCAGGTTTAATGGTGAACAACTGGGAGCCTTCAATGAAGTTATGGACTCTGTGGACAACAACTTGGGCAAGATGATATTCATTCACAGTGCAGGTGGATGTGGCAAAACATTTGTGTGCAACACTTTGGCTTCTGCTGTTCGGTCCAATGGAGATGTGGCATTATGTGTAGCATCATCTGGGATTGCTGCCTTATTGCTGGAGGGTGGTAGAACTGCACATTCAAGGTTCAAAATCCCCATTCCTGCTCTGGATACATCCATTGCCAATATCAAAAGAGGAACTCAGTTATCTCAACTCTTACTCCAGACCAAGGTTGTTATTTGGGATGAAGTCCCAATGCAACACAAAAATGCCATTGACTCTGTGGATCGAGGGTTCAGAGACATCCTGGAGAAGGATGTTCCTTTTGGTGGAGTGACTGTGGTGTTTGGAGGAGATTTTAGGCAAACTCTCCCAGTTATCCAACGAGGACTCAGGCAGCAGATGATTGCTGCTTCATTCAAAAGGGGAAGACTTTGGGATCAAATTCAAGTCCACTACTTGGTTCAAAACATGAGATTGGATCAGACTCCTGATAACATTGCTCATGCAGCTTGGTTATTGGATGTTGGTGCTGGAAAAAACCTTGGGCCTGGAGAAACAGTACCACTTCCAGAAACCATGATCTGTAATGACAATTCTGTCACTGGATTGATCTCTTCCACTTATCCTCATATTGATCACCATCAAGATGATCAGTATTATCTGGACCGTACCATCCTTTCTGGCAAGAACTCTGATGTAGAGGATATCAACTCTGAAGTTCTGCAGAAATGTCCAGGAGAAGAGAAAATCTTGCAGAGTGCAGACTCTGTCATATCTGATGATGGAAATCCTAATGGTCTTGCATTGTATCCAATGGAATACCTCAACTCTCTCAGAGCCAGCAGTTTGCCCTTGGCTAAATTGGCTCTGAAGATTGGTGTTCCTGTCATGCTGCTCAGGAATCTGGATACAACCAAAGGACTTTGCAATGGGACAAGAATGATTGTCACTCACATCAGCACCAGAGTTCTCAGATGTAGGATCATCAGTGGGGATGCCAAGTTTGCAGGATCAATTGTTTTGATTCCAAGAATCAACATGGATGTGTCTGAAGAAGATTTGCCAATTCCATTGCGCAGGAGACAATTCCCAGTTCGATTGGCCTTTGCTATGACTATCAACAAGTCTCAGGGTCAATCAGTCAAGCATGTTGGATTGGACCTTCGATCAGGAGTTTTTTCACATGGCCAACTTTATGTTGCACTCTCTAGGTGCACATCAGGAGATCGTATCAAAGTCATCTTGGACCCAGAAAACACATCAAGAAAGACTGCAAATATTGTCTATCAGGAAATCCTGAATGGTTTACAAATGTAAGTGTGAGTTTTGTTGGACTCAAGCAAGAAATTGCTAACTTCTATGAACTTTAGCACCTAATGTCTATAGCTGGACCATGTAGTATAGATATTCTTAATGGTTTACAAATGTAAGTGTGACAGTTTAAATAATTGGTTGGTTAGTACTAACTTTTATAATTTAATTTTCAGCATCTCTAATATATACCAGTGGACATTGTAGTATTTTGTTAATAATGTAATATAGATACATGATTGGTTTATAGATGAAATCTCAGTGTATTGAATGGTAAGAGAAAAGCAATACTTGGTCAACAAAATACAAAGACCTAACTGAACAAAGTGAGGTTGGGTCTGGGATGAAGCACTGAGTTTGAAATACAAAGACCTAACCAAACAAAGTGAGGTTGGGTCTGGGAATTAGCATTGAGTTTGAAATACAAAGACCTAACCAAACAAAGTGAGGTTGGGTCTGGGAATTAGCATTGAGTTTGAAATACAAAGACCTAACCGAACGAAGTGAGGTTGGGTCTGGGACTTAGCATTAAGTTTGAAATACAAGGACCTAACCGAACAAAGTGAGGTTGGGTCTGGGACTTAGCATTAAGTTTGAAATACAAGGACCTAACCGAACAAAGTGAGGTTGGGTCTGGGACTTAGCATTAAGTTTGAAATACAAGGACCTAACCGAACGAAGTGAGGTTGGGTCTGGGATGAAGCATTGAATAGAATATCGAGGACCTAACTGAACGAAGTGAGGTTGGGTCTGGGATGAAGCATTGAATAGAATATCGAGGACCTAACCGAACGAAGTGAGGTTGGGTCTGGGATGAAGCAAGAGCTACAGGCCCGTGCCGAAGGCACGGGGCGTAGCTCGTGTTTTATTATAGGATAAAGAGTAGCTGACAAAAAGCATAGGGAGATTTGCCGAGATATCAGAAAGTGCCGACTGTGTAGTATATAAATAAATTCGAACAGCGTTCGATATGCCCCCCAACGTTTCGCGTCGCCGAACGATTGCCCCACTGTCAATCAAGATGTTCATAATCGCTTCCAATGCGCTGTCCGCCTATCCCCTGAGCTTGATCACAGGTTCTCCGTTTTAATCCCATGAATACAAGACACCGTAACTAGCGTTATTGTCCACCCCTAGCTCTCCTATCGGAGGGAGTAAACTTGGTTCGATTCCTTGCGAGGCGTCCGTTATGAGTATCGCCCTCAAGCTCCGCGCGTGCACACTTCTCAGGTTCCACAGCTTTAACTAATTGAAACGCACGCTCGTTTCCGTTGTCCGACTACTGTAATTCTGTTGCCTCAAAATGCCGGCCGCCACATAAGTAGACTCGAGTGAGATGTTCTGTATCAGTCTGTATCTCATGGTAAACTAGTCCTACGGCAGATTGCGGCCGAGGCTCCGTCGAGTCAAATTAGATTGATTTCACGTCCAGGACTTTTTGAACGAAGATAGATTGTAAGGGTTGTAACGTTTAGTAGTCACTGATGATTCATGATATAAGCAGAGAATCAAAGAACAGTGAGAGAGACTGGACAAAGAGTCCGGTGCTCTCAATCATCATCCTTCTGCGTCGTCGGGTGGGGCCGTTCGATACCCCTGTCCTCATCGTCCAGAACATCCCCCCACCTCAAGGTCAGCTAGAATATCATCGGTGAGGTCTTGCTTGTGATGGTGGAGCGCAGGGAACCGGCGATTTGTAACGAAACAATGCGATCAGCTCCCTCATTTCTGCGTCTTTCTGGTCTTGAGTGGGGTTTTTCTCAGCCCGATCGAAATCGATTATTGTGGCACGTTCATCATCCAAGAGCATAAGATTGTTTTCTCCGAGATCACCATGCCAAATGCCCGCTTGATGAATATTTTTCAAAATTCGTATAAAGGCTGTCCTGGCGAAGACGAATGAGTATATTGAGAGGACAAGGAGGATTGACATAGCAACTTACTCGGCTGCTTCTGAAACCTTGAGATCTCTTTTCGTTTTGTCCGGCCTTAGGTTCCACAAAGAATCTCCTACATAGTTCATAACGAGAGCTACAGTACCCGATTCGACATCTTCATAAAGGCCAAAGATGTGAGGGATTCCTTCGACAACACCATGACTAGCAAGGTGTTGATAAATGGAGTATTCATTGCGCATGCTTCTGATCTCGTCATCTTTGAAACCGAGTTTAACAGCAACGCGAGCTCTTCGAGTGTAGCCGTTGATCAGGATCTCCAACTGAGCGTCATAGACAGCTCCAACAGCTCCATTGCCCAACTTGGAAGTCAGCACGAGCGACACGTACTCGTCAGAGCCATATGTCGCCTTTTTCTTAGTACCCGATCGTATCAAAGCAGAGGGAGCGGTTGAATTGTACTGCCCGAAGCGGAACTCGATCAAAGCTAGAGAGCGTTTCGGAGCATTTAGCTTGACCGCCTGAACAAGAGTAAGTAAGAAGTCATCGAACTGATTCAGAGGGATGTCAATACCTCGTAATCCTTGTCACGCTCTTCGGCCTCCGCGCGTTCCTTTGACACCATAAATCTTGTCTTGTATCGTTTTCTCGGCTCCTCTTCGCTCGGATCCCTCCGACGTTTACGACTCTTTGGTTTTGCATTGTCGAGCTCATCTTGCCGTTTTGTGCGATTGATCGCATCTTGTACAATAGACAGGTACAGACCTGCCTGGAGTCTGCCATAGGATGGATCGGAGCAGTTATGGACGTCAATAAGGCTTGATACGAAGAGCGTTTGGCTTTCTCGATGTCGGAAGCCAATCCTTTCAAAATTGCCACAATGGAATACAATGAATGTTGTGTCGTGTTCCACGGATTGTGCCCAAGCCTGTCAGGAAGAAAATAATAGGTCTAAGTCAGTTGTAGTACCTATGACATTATGACATTGAACGCACCCGTAAGAGAAAGAGATCCATCATCGGATCGGCTGCCCTGTCCGATACTTGGACCTTGGGCCACGACAGAGCCTTACCGTCTGTCATCGGTAATAATGTGGGTGTAGTTTGCTTTTTATTGGTGTATCGCGGCTGCTTGTCCCGTTTTCGAAGGTTACGATGGCTTGTTCCCGTTGTATTGACTTTCGTTGGGAGACCATCGTTCATGCGAGGCGTGAAATCGGTCGATTCTACCGAAAGAGAAGACGTCGAGGTTCCCCAAGGAGTCGTTAGAGCATCAATGGGAAGAGAAAAAGTACCAGGTGGAGGCGACTTGCACCCATATGTGTGGCAGCGGCCGGCATCAATAGACCCAACTGAAGCGATCCTATCCAGGTCTGCAAGAAGAGATCTTGCTTCTTCGCCAGGAGAAAATAACTGCCACCACGCCAATGGACGACGGCGATATAGTATGCCCATGAGTTCGCGTGTATCATCATCCAACATCTCCTTCTCTTGATCTGACATAAATTTAAACGACCGAATAGCAAGACCATGGCCGCATAGAGCTGCCGGAGAATGTTTTGTGCCGAACTCTATCTCTCTCCACTCCAGACAGGCTTTTGACCATTGACGTGCGCGGGGATGGAAGAGGAGAGTTGACGCCAAGGAACAGGGATGTAATGCCGTGGTTTCTTCGTATAGTAGTCCGAGCATCACAGCTGTCCTGGCCAAAGGAGGGAATTCGAAAGAATCCTCATCTTCCTGTTGGTTCACAATTCCGCCTTTTACTGTCTTTGGTAACTCGATATTCCTCTTCGCTACCGACTCGAGAGTCAGATCAAGAGCGAGGGACAGGAAACGTTCCAGAGGTAATACTTGAACCTTTTTGAGCATCAGTCGCGCGTCAAGATGCCTTTCGCGAAAGATGGGAGGTGCTGTCAACCCTGGGCGTTCAGAGCTATCCCATTTCTGGACGGGGGGATTTGATTCTAGAAATGACCGGACTGTCTCCGGAAGGGTCTCATACGAGCTGCGACTTTCCATGTTCAGGGGGTGCGTGTATGTGTCGGGGGGAGGGGGGGCAAAGTCAAGGCTTGATCGGCGTAATTTGGCGTAACCAAAGAGGACTATAGAAGCTTGAGGAGGGGAAAGAAAGAGCTTGTGATACCTTGACGCAGTTGAACAATTCGTTTATCGCGTACCTGCTTAAATACTGGCTGGACAACGAGTTTATTGTGAAGACAAAGGTGCTACACACTTCACAGGTCACAAGGGAGACTAGAAACTGGCCAGTCCACGCGAGCGTACGTGCCTGATGATGTTGTGTCGGATCCATGATGATGCTTGTGCTGTGGCCTTCAAGCTCCAAAGCACAGGTGTCGTATTAGCCGGGCCTGTGCACTGTTAGCAAAGGAAGATAAAGATTCCAACATAAATGGGGACAAGGTGTTTACATTTTCCAGAGACAATGCGAGAGATTTCTCTAACGAGAGCCATTGAGGAAATTTCGATGTGATCAAGATCATAGTTAGTAACTCCGATATCCGACACCCTTGACCGTGACCGAACACGTCAGAAGCCGAACCAACCATTCTTCCTATAACGAATCGTGCTCGACTGAATACTAGGACCAGACAAGAACTGTGAGGATGTCTGGACTTGCGAAATCTGTGCAGGAGTGGACGGAGGGTCGAATCGTGCGTATTCTGCTTCGGGTTAAAAGGAGCTACTGACCGTGATGTTAGGACTTTGAGGGACAGGCCTTTGTCGAGCTCATCTCGCGAGTTGTGTTAATTGGAAGTGCGGTACGCGTCACAGCTTGACTCGAGTAGAAGTTGTGTATTAATGTCCACGTCGGCAGATCGTTGCATTCATTGTGGGCTTCGTTATGCAGTCACTGGCGGTTACGTTCGTCATATTCGGCGGGACAACAGCGGTGCTTGCGTTGGTGAGTAGGAACGCTTCCGATCGTTTACGTGAATGTTGACATGTGGTAGGTGGTGTTGCCTCCTTGGCCCATGTTCAATGCCCATCCAGTGGAGTGGCTGCCCAAAGTAGAGACCAAAGAGAAGGGGAAATGACAGAATGTCTGCGGAAAGTAATGCTTGTATACTATTTTTTCCCCAAATGTCACGACAGTGTGCCACAAGTCCTTCCAACATGAGCAATCAACGTTACGATTATGCTGACGGTTTGAAGGCGTGTCAACTGCAGACTGAATTAGAAAAATGCCCTCCGTCCGGAGACGATTACCAATTTACAAAAAACGAGAATTCCCTCTGCGCCCCATGTATATGTACGCTCGTTTATATTCACAAAATAAAACCCGAGGAAAACAGAGAGAGAGCGAGAGAGAGAGAGAGTTGTACCTATAAATAGCAGGGAGAAAAACGAGGAAATGAAAAGAAACAAGGACAATGAATGAGGGGTTGAAGAAAGCAGTAGTAGCAGAAAACGCAGTGGAGTCAGGAACTGAGCAATTAAGGGAAGTGAGTGGGTGAGTGTGTGAGAGGCACGACTTGGGAAAGCAAAGGGGGGTAGCAGGGGGTCAGAATATGTATACTGAAATCGTATAATCATTTGTTTGATGTCTTCATTCATTCATTCCATCATCGTCAATCACAACTTTAGCTCCGTCAATACTCTCCGCGCAAGCATCTGGTACTGCCAGCCATCTCCGCTCGTGCGTCTGAACTGAATCCCATGAAACGGTAACCACGGCACCTACACACACACACAGACCCCACAATCAGTCGCGTCGAGAGCTAAATCAAACCAACAACACTAACCTTGACAATATTAATCTCAAACCTGACACTAAGGGTATTATTCCCCATCGTCTCAAACACCTCTCTATCAACCTCACCCGTGGGCAACGGGCTCGGCGTCCTCGCAGTTACAGGCGCAGGCGACGCCGCTCCAAAATCGCGCGGTATCGGCGGCAGCATTTTCGTCCTTGACGCCGCTGAAGACATCATCTCGTTCGACGGAACCATCGCGAGTCCCACCCCGTTCACACCGGGCGCACCTGGAGGTGAGGAAGAGGGCTGCTGCTGCTGCTGCTGTTGTGGAGGATGGTCCTGTACCCCCGCAGACACAGACGGCAAAACATTAAAGAACGACGAAGACCCACTCGGCGTCGCAGACAGCGTTGTCGTCGCTACACTCGGTCTGCCTTCCCTCTCCCTCTCCTTCGCAACAACCCCATCCCCCTTCTTCTCCCTCTTCACACCAAACGAAATCTTCGATGCCTTCTTCACAATCGTCGGCCTATTCGTGTTGGACGCGCCAGACGACGTCTGCTGAAGCTGTGTCCCCGCAGTCACATTCGCAGCATCGTTCGCACCGACGACAGAGGACAGATCAATCGACGGCAGATGTATACACTCAAACCCGGTTCTCGTCTCCCGATACTGGACCTGCATCCTATCAAGCACCCTCCGAATATCAGCTTTAATCACAGACGGAGGCTTCGTCGAGGTCGTCGCGACACTATACCCAAAAGTCAAGTCAGCGTCAGCTCACGTCCTCCCGCATAAAAACACACCCACCTAAACAACCCCTTCAAAAACACAGGCTTAAACTCCCTCTGCGTCTCCCCATGCTCCTCCTCCCTCTCCTCTCCTCCCCTCGCTCCCTCCCCCTCCCCCTCTCCATCCTCCCCCTCTCTAATATCCCCAAACAACCTCTCCCGCCCACTATACCCCGTCGACGGCCTCCGATGCCTACCCACCGACCCCCCAACATCTCCACCGACATCTCCACCTGCACCCAAGAGCGCCGCACCCGTCGAGCTCCTTCTATTATGCCGTGCGTTCCCGCGGCCAGGCGGGTCAAGTATAGTCGCCGCCCGACGGTGTACAGACCCGAGCGGTTGCGAGAGAGAATGCGTAACGCCTCTTTCTTTTTCTCTCGGCGTCGTCATCATCGGCGGCGGCGGTAGCGGCAGGGGTGTATTCTCCTTCTCCTTCTCCTTCTCCTTCCACGCCTCCCCCTCCTTCTCCTTCTCCTTCCCATTCCCACCACCCCTCTTCCCACTCTTCCCACTCCTCACACTCCCCACATCCCCATCCGGCGGCGAAGGCGGCGACGACACGCTCCCCCTCCGTCCAAGCGTCCCATACCCATACCGGCTCCCCCCACCAAGCATACTCCCAAACTTCCTCACAAGCGTCGCAGCCAGCGGCGCATGCTCCTCCTTCTCCCTCCTCTCCTCCTTCTCCCTCCTCTCCTCCTTCCTCTCCTCCTTCTCCCTGTCTTTCTCGCTCTCCTCCCGCCCCCCCTCCTCCTCACGCACCCCCTCACACTCCCACCTCTCCCTCTCCCTCACCTTCGGCACATCCACCCCATGCCCATGCCCAAACATCCCACCCCACATCGGCCTCTGCGACATACTATGACTCCTCCGATGCGTCGTCGCAGGCGGCGCGCGTATCCCCACCTGCGCCTGCGCCTGCGTCTGCCCCTGCTGCGTCTGCCCCTGCTGCGCCTGCGCCTGTCCCTCCCCAGCGTCCCGCGCCCTCGGCTGCGGCAGCGGCACCGGCATGGCCCCACCAAACGCAGGCGACGTAGGCGTAGACCCCGGACTCTCATACGCCCGCGCCGAAAAGTGCGTCGTTGCAGGCGCAGGAAGACGCGGTAGCGGCATCGAGTAATCTGCTTTTTCGCGGTCTTTGGAGTTCGGATTCGCGAGGTCCTTGTCCTTGTCTTTCTCCCGCTCGCGCTCGCGTGCTTGTGTCTGCGTCGGCTGCACATCCAGACTCTCCGTCCCCTTTCCATCCTCCGTCTCCTTACTTTCACTTCCATTAACCGCCCCTGCCGCCTCGGTCCCCGTCCCCGTCGCCGCAGCCCCAGCCGCAGCCCCAAGACTCATCTGCGAGCTCGCAAACACCCCAGGCCCATACACCTTCTCCCTCTCCATCTTCTCCCTCGCCAAGAAATACATACTCACAAGCGGATGAAACCCACTCGTCGGATCCACCTCTTCCTCCGCCGCACTATGGTTGTGGCTCTGGCTATGCGCCGCATTATGCCCGCCAAACGCACCGTGGCCGCGCCCGGAGAAGGTCGAGAACAACGACGTGTGCGCCGACGGTGCGGGCGGGGAACTGGAGGATCCCCCACCACCACCACCACCACCACCGGCGGCGGCGGAGCTACTGTTGTTCCCACTCCCACCGCCGCCGCCGACGCCAAAAAGCTTACGTCCGTAAAACCCAAACCCTGAGAACCGCTTCGTCGATTTCCTCGGCGACTCTCGATCTTTATCCTTCGTCGGCGTACCGCCAGACGACGAGGGGCCGCCTGTCCCTGAATCAACGGACATCGCGAGGCTGGAGTGCGAGACGCCGTAAGCGCCTGCTACGCTTTCGTGTCGTGCGTGTCCGCCCCATCCGTTCGAGGCTGAGCTACCGCCTGCCCCGCTGCCGCTGGCGCTTGTGTTGCCGCTGCGGGACCCGTTGACCCCCGCACGACGCCTCTCCCACGCTCTGACAGCACGCCTGTAAGTCTCGGACGCCAGGACCTCGCGGAGCTTGCGCTCGATCTCGGCTTCGTCGCCAAACTCGAAGCCCTGCATGCCGCGTATGACGGCGGGGTCGAGGTCGTCGGGGCGCAGGGGGTCGCGGGGGAGCATGTGTGGGTCGGGGGGGCCGTGGGAGCTGCGTGTGATCCATGGGTGGGAGAGGACCTCGGCGAGGGTGGCGCGCTGGGCGGGGACGGTGACGAGCATGCGGGAGAGAAGGTGTTTGCAGTCTGGCAGAGGTCAGTTGGTGGCTGGGTGTGGCTGTGTGGACGCACCGGCACTGAGCCAGACGGGGTACTCGACAAAGCCTCGTTTTATTTTTGCGTGGAGGGCGGGCATGCTTTGGTCGTCAAAGGGGACTTTGCCGCAGACGAGGACGTAGAGGACGACGCCGAAGCTCCAGACGTCGACTTCGGGGCCGATGTAGACTTTTGCGTTGAGCAGCTCGGGCGCCGCAAAGTACAGCGAGCCGCAGAACGTCGAGAGGCGCGCGCAGGGGTCGTACAGGTTCGACAGCCCAAAGTCGATGATTTTGATGTTCCCCGTGTGCGAAATGAGAATGTTTTCAATTTTGAGGTCTGCTGGCGGTTGGAACGAGCAGTAGGGTAGTCCACACACGTACCTCGATGCACCACATTGTTCCGGTGGCAGTACTCCAGCGCGCTGCCAATCTGCCGTGCAAACTTGCGGGCCACGCGCTCCCTCAGACGGCCGTGCGCAATGATGTAGTCGAGCATCTGCCCGCCGTTGACATACTCAAAGACCATGTAGTAGTGATGCTGGTGCACAATCATCTCGCGCATGCCACAGATGTACGGATGGTGGAGCAGCATGGACAGCGCAGCCTCGCGAAGCGTGCGGATCTCCTTGGAGGCGTCCTTGGACGCCTGCTTGGCCGCCGAGTCGCTGGCCGGGGGCGCACCAGGGTGAGTACGTGGGAGGATCTTGACGGCGAGCTGCACAACGTCAGCACACGGCAAACCTCAGACAAGCACAGCGAACCTTTTCGCCGGTGGCGCTGTGGGTGGCAAGCTTGACCTTGCCCATGCTGCCTGCGCCGAGGGTCTTGCTGAGGACGTAGTCGCCGAGGATGCGGTTGGACCTGGAGTGGCGGGAGGCGGAGGGCGTGCGTCTGCTGGGCGTCGGGTCGGGCTCGGGCTCGTGGGACTGTGGCGGCAGGGACTGTGGCGACGGCGGCATCGACACAGGCCGAGGCTTCCGGCTCGAAGACGAGCTCATCGTGGCCCAATGTTGCCACAGCCACCGCCAGCCCTCCATCTCACATCTGCTTATGTCAGCACGGCCTCCAATGCCGGAGTATCTACGCCCGGCCTCACCCAATGGTCAATCGCATCTGTCTAACAAAAGTCCACAGTTCAAACCCGGCTCGATTCAAGTCATGTTAAGAATTACTCTTTTACATGTACGTGTAAAAAATGCAAACAAGCACAAACCAAGTTGAGGTGGGGGTACTATCATGATCATGTCCAGTGACGAGTGCAAGACATCATTCAGAATGTGATAGAGTCAGTTTGAGTTCATTGTGAAATTGGCTTCAGCATCGCAGCACATGGTCAATGAGCTTTTTAGTGTTGTATCTGGATGACATAATCATTCTGAGGACCCTAGGCAACATCAAGTGCATGTTCAAGAAGTTCTACAAATCTTTTCCTCAAACCAGTTGTTTCTGCATGACAGAGGTAGACTATTTGGGCCTGAAGATTTCACCAGGACATGTTGGCATGGACCCAGTAAAGGTCAGTATGCTTTGTGGAGAACTATGCAATAATTATGCAACCTGGAGAGATTGAAGAAAAAGGTAGGAAGAGGTGGAGCAAAGGGCTTTTGATTCTTTGAAGGCTGCACTTGTCCAGGTACTAGTACTCATGGATGCCAAACACAAATGCACCTTTAGGGTGGAATGGATGTGGTGGGTGCAGTCTTGTCACAGAAGGCATGAGACCAGTGGCATTCTTCTCAAAAGCAATGCAGCCAGCAGAACAAAATTCCAATGTGCATGATAAGGAGATACTATCAGTGGTCAGAGCATTTGAGGTCTGGCAGCCATACCTGGAAGGTATCCCAGTTCCTGTAGATGTCTTTTTGGATCATCAAAACACATTGGCAACAAGCAAGGTGGAGCCTTTTCCTCAATTGTTTTGTGTTTCTCATCCATCACCAGCCAGGTTTTTAAGTGCAGGACCAGATGGTTTGTTGAGGAAGCCAGACCATGAAATACCTGAAGGCAAGAGAGACAGAGGGTGCTGATGGAGCAGAGAGTGGCAAAGAGAGCAGTGGTGGTGACATTGGAGAGATGTGCAGTATCAGCAGTGATGGCATAGGGTGGCAGCAACAGATGCAATACTGGCAGATGGGAACATCCTAGAGAAAGTTTGGGTGGCATCACCAATGGATTCTAAACTAGCACCAATGTGGACACTGTCAGAGCCCCCAGCACTGGTGAGGACATGGCTGAAGGATCTCACAGTGGATGACAGGCTGGTGCAGTTCTGAGGTTTATTCTATGTGCCAGATGACAAGGAGATTCAACACCTGATCCTTCAGCTATACCATGACTCTATCCCAGCAGGGCATCCTGGACATGCAAACATGCTGACTCTAGTAGCATGGAACTATTAGCAGATGTCAAATTTTGCATGGTGGTATGTTTAGTGGTGTGAGATGTGCCAGCACTTCAAACCCCATTGACAGAAACTTTCTGGCCCACTGCAACCACTGGGGATCCCTGACAGCCCATAGTAGCATATCTCAACAGACTATATCAGCCCACTCCCTACCTCACATGGATATGATGTGGTCCAAGTTGTCTGTGATAAGTCTACAAAACAAGCACATTTCCTGGCAGCACATTCAACTGATGATGCAGCAGCAAGGGTCTGGTACCTACATGGGACACTAAGGAAGGTTGCATCAGACTGGGGGCTACAGTTTGTTGTGCAATATGTGAGGAGTATGTAGGAATTGTTGGTTATCAAACTGGCACTGTCAACAGCACACCACCCACAGACAGATGGTCAGACTGAGAGGGCAAACCAGGAATTGGAAATCTACTTGCAGGCATTCATTGACTATTATCAGGATGATTGGGTTGACTGGCTACCTTTTGCTGAGTTTGCATACAACAACCATGTCAGCCATTGCCATTAGTATGTCCCCATTCTATGCTGAATGTGTACAACCCATTGTTCTCCATTGACCCTGTTAATTCACATGAGAAGTGCAGGGAGAGCTGAAGGGGTTGTTGGAGTTGGCAGCAGAACAGATGAAGAGGTTCTACAATGCATGGATGGATGAGTCCCCAGATCACATTGCAGGCAACCAAGTTTACCTAGAGCACATGGACTTATGATCAAACCAGCCAAATCATAAATTGGACTTCAAACATTTTGGACCCTTCAAGATCTTGCAGAAAGTATCCTAGATGGCATACCAATTTGCCTTACCTGATGGCTGATCCATCCATAATGTTTTCTACGTGTCATGCCTTATTCCAGCTTGCAAGGATTCAATCTTTGGGCATAAACCCACCCATTTAAATTGAGACAGAAGACAAGGTCAAGATAGAAAGAATATTGCAAGAGAAGAGGGTGTAAGAGTTTTGGGTGAGGTGGAAGGTGTCATGAATTTGTTGTTCATGCCAAGTTCAATCCAATTTCCAACATTGAACTTGAGTATAGAAGGAGTATGAGGAAAGTGAAGATAAATGGCTAAAAGAATATGACTTACCACATGTTGATACACTGGCCTCAAAACTGAGGATTGACAAAAAGTGCTTAGAATGAAATAAAAGAATGTTTTCTACATCAGATGGCTGAAAACTGTAAGCTGAATGTCAAAAACTGTAGACACGAAAACATACCTTTAAAAACCAATAAGTACTACCACCCTCGTAACACAAAAAAGATGACTAGACAAAAAGCAAATACATCAGACTGACAAAGTGCCAAGTCTGTGGCAGTGCTCGGGCTGAGAAGCTTGGATCATAATCTGAGATCAGCCATCAAGGCCAACAAACCTCTGCAATAAACTGCGAAACAATTCCAACAATTAAAACACCTACTGCGACACATGTATTTTAAATTCCTATGCTATGCTATTGAGTCCCAAAAAATGGCCATAAGTGGTTAGAAAAGAAGGAGTAGGGAAGGAAAGAATAAACCATGGAAATCTTGGATAGATGGAATGATGCAGGAGAAATGACATGCAGACTGATTATTGCAGCACAATACCATGTGGAATGCACTGGTCCATGCATGGACAACAGGGTATAAAAGGGATGGGAGAATAGGGAGAAAAGCAAGCGGACTATGTACCATAGCTCGGAGTTCCCCAGGGAGTGGAATTCTTAGGCTTAAGAGTGCATTAGTTGCTTCGGGAGTAGTAAATATACTGTTGAGCCCTTTCTTTAGCACAAGACCATCTCAAGCTTAGAATCAAATCATTAAAATATTTAACTTGCTTCTCTTCTATTGAAGTTCTAAGTAAGTTTGAGTGTAACTAAAAGCCTCCAAAACAAACTGTGAATAGAAAGTTTGATAAGTTGATCACATCATTAACAGCATCAAACTTACTTTTGCATCATCTGGAGCCCACCACAAGGGGCTTTTGTTGCACAAAAACTTACTTTTGGATTTCCTTGAGGAAGTCCAACCCTTGTGAAACATTAGTTTTGCACCATCTGGGTCTTGGCCCAAAACACCTGAAGTTATTGCAACCAAGGTGAAAAACTCTGTTACATTAAGAAAAAGAGAAACTAGGACCAATAGCAGTGGTTCAAAGTCCTTTTTGCCTGACCCTGAAACCTTACTCAGAAAGAGAAAGCTTTGGACTGAGAAAGTAATTTCAAGCTCACCAAAAGAACTGTACCCTACTACTCAACCAGTTTCTACTGCCTCAATTATGGAGCAAAATATCAGATACAAACTACCACTGCCTGACAGCAGGGATGCACCTAAGTTTAAGCACACTGAGCCCTCTGAGGTTCATTGCTTTTTACAAAGGATGATCTCTCTGTTTGAGCATGCTGGGATCCAAGGAGATAAAGAAAGGAAAAAGAGAATCTTGGAGTATGTGGATGCTCAGACTGAACAGGAATGGCTGGGCTTTGATTCCTTTGGAGATGACTATACTTGGTCTGCTTTTGAGAAAGAAATCAAGGAGTCTTATCCAGAAGCAGTAGATGACACAGGTAGTGTTGCAAACCTGGACAGAATCTGCAGAGAACATACCAGACTTAGTAGGAATGACACTACAGAAATCCATTCTCTCATAAGAAAATTTAGAGCTGAGGCTAAGAAGTTGGCTAATGTCACTGGGAAATGGGTCTCTGGTAGACAAATTTCTGGGATGTTTTACACCAGCTTTTGGAGATGTGATTGAGGAGAGGTTGATCAGTAGATATGGCCACTACAAAGACCCTGCTAGAAATAGGCACAAAGACAACAAGTATGACCTATCAGAAGTGCTGACAGTAGTGGGGACCTTGATAGATGGTGCTGCTGTAAAGAGCCCTAGAGAGGAGAAAATAGAAAAGAGGGAAACTAGTAGGGGGAACATTAAGGAGGAGGAAGTGGAGGAGAAAATGGCTCATCTCCAAGATGCTGTGGTTACCATTGGGAAACAAATGGGGAGCATCCAGAGCACCATGCAAGCTTTGCAAGCTGGTCAGTTGGACATGTGCAATACCTTCTTAAATACCAAAGGGAGCCAGGGTATAAGGGCAGAAGGGCCTCCTACATTTCCAACTTCTGGGAGAAGTGGTGTTACTTGCTTCTATTGTTGGCAAACTGGACATAGAATCTCAGAGTGTGAAGTCATCAAGGGAGATGTACAAAAAGGATGGATCATCCTGTTGGAGGGGAGAGCCAGACTACCTAGTGGTGCTCCTCTACCCAGAGATCCTGCTGGTATATCTCCTCATGCTAGACTAGCACAAGTACATGATAAGCAGGTGAATATGTACTTTGGATGGCCAGAAGATGACTCTCCAGAGACAGTCACTTACTCTACCTATGTAAACTCTGCTAGAGACACAAGGGATGACATGCTAGAGCACATTCAATATAAGGAGTCAGACTACTTGGGAGACTTGGAGAAAGGTTTCAATAAAATGGCTGAGATGCTCAGTGTGTTGGTCAACACAAGGAACACAGCTAGTCCTGAAGGACAGAAATCTTCCTCTAAGGATTTTTAAATAACTCAATGAAGGCAATTAAGAAAGAGGCATCTCTACCAGGAGTATCCTCATTGCCAGAGAGAACCCCTGAAAAACCCTGGAAAGAAAAGCTAACTCTGGTGATTCCACCTAGAGTTGCACCAAAACTGGACCTACCTTTTGAGAAGGTTCCAGCCCTCAATGAGGGACCAGACTTGCCAGTGCAGGACACTGTTAAAAGTTCCTTAACAGGAACAAAGAGGAAGGAGTGGGATAGGACCATTGATAAGCTCTGGGAGGCTACTGTACCTTTCAGTACTGGAGAACTGTTAGATGTGGCTCCTGGATTAAGGGAGGCAATGGTACAAAAATTGACTCTCAAATCAGGGACTCAGTCTAGAGATCCCAATATCCCAAGAGTAGCAGTTCAACAGCAGACTGTAAGGGAGAAGAAACCACCTGACAAAGTAGATGTCAATGACCTACCAATGGCAACCTATTTCATTGCAGATGGGACACAGGATGATTTGCCTACTGGTGCAGTAGTGCATCAGGATTGTGTAGCCACTTACTTGGAAAATATCCCTCCAGGAGAAAAGCCGGTAGTGGTGTATGTGGCTAGAGATTTGCAAGTATTGAGATCCTTGAACCCCATTGTCAATCAGAGGGGACAAGTAGAGACAATTCTAGATAGTGGTTCTCAGATAGTCTGTATGGCACTAGATGAGGCACTTCATTTAGGATTGACTTGGGATCCAGACATATGCTTAAGGATGGAAAGTGCCAACAGTCAAGTGAATACATCAGTTGGTTTAGCCAAAAATGTGCTATTTACTTTTGCTGAAGGCTTCACTATTTATCTACAAGTGCATATCTTTGTCAAGCCAGCTTATACTGTCTTGTTGGATCATCCTTTTGACACACTGACAGAAAGCAACATACAAAATCTTCAAGATGGCAGTGCCATCATAACTATCAGAGATCCTAATACTGGTCGCAGGACAGCCCTGCCCACTCTTCAAAGAGGGAAGGTGCCAAAGGCAGGTGTTGGAGGAGATAGTGATCCAAATTTTTAAATCTCAATGATCTGGTCAGTGACCAGGGAGAGGTGGCAGTAATGATTGGAGAGAAGAAGAATGGTGAAGTAGTGGTGACTGGATACACTATAAATCATAGTGGGTTCAAGAACCAGGAGTTGAGAGATGTGTATCTGCAGGCCTTTGCTGCAGAGGGAGATGTGGGAGGAAGAGATGAAAAGACATTAGCAGCCTATCTAAATGGGCAGCTGTGTCAGATACCAGAAAAGTTGGAGGAGATCTTAGTACAGCAGGAAAGCTAGAGTATTTTCTAAGAAATACAAACCTGTTGCTAGAAAGGTGAAGCCTGTACTAGGAACCTCTCCTGAGGAGTTCAGAATTGAAAGGTGTATCACTGGAGATCCACTAGCAGACAAGCCACAGTTGGACCCAAACCCACCTGATTTCAAGCCCACAGGGAGGTACACTGCTGAGTGCAAGGAGATCATTGACCAAGCACATGGTGAAGGTTTCCTATGGCTAGAGGAGATAAAGGCAGTACATCATCTGATGATGCTGCAGAATGAGGCTTTTGCATGGGATGATTCTCAAAGAGGTAGGCTCAAGGAGGAATTCTTCCCTCCTGTAGTAATGCCAGTCATTCCTCACACCCCTTGGGTATTGAAGAACATTCCCATTGCTCCTGGACTCAGGGATAAAATCTGCCAGATGATAAAGCAGAAAATTCAGGCAGGAGTGTATGAGCCATCCAACTCTTCATACAGATCCCAGTGGTTCACAGTATTGAAGAAGGATGGTGAAAGTTTGAGGATAGTTCACAGCTTGGAACCTTTAAACAAAGTGACCATAGCACATTCTGGATTGCCACCAGCAACTGAAGAGTTGGCTAGTCATTTTGCTGGCAGAGCTTGTGGAGGAATCTTTGACTTGTATGTGGGATATGATGAGAGAGTGTTGGATGTGAAGTCTAGGGACTATACCACCTTCCAGACACCCTTTGGTGCTCTAAGGTTGGTAACCCTGCCAATGGGCTGGACAAATTCAGTACCAATCTTTTATGATGACATTACCTTCATCTTGAAAGATGAGATACCTCATGTAACTTGGCCATATATTGATGATGTGCCAATCAGAGGTCCACCTCATAGGTATGAGTTGCCAGATGGAGGCTATGAAGTTATCCCAGAAAATCCAGGCATTAGGAGATTTGTATGGGAACATCTGCAGAATGTAAACAGAGTGTTACAAAGAATCAAATATGCTGGAGGAACTTTCTCTGGAAAGAAGTCAGTAGTCTGTGCAGATGAGATTGTAGTGGTTGGACACAGGTGTTCCTATAAGGGACAGAAACCTGAGACCAAGCAGTTGGCCATTGTTATGGGGTGGGGTGATTGCCAGGACAAGTCAGATGTCAGAGCTTTCCTAGGTACTTGTGGCACCTTTAGGATGTTCATTAAAGACCATGCTAAAGTGGCTGCACCTATCAACAAATTGACTCAAAACCACACACCATTTGTTTGGGGTGAGGAGCAGCAGTCAGCAATGGCTCAGTTGAAGAAGTTGCTAGCTGAAAGTGCACCTCTAAAACCACTTGACTATGAGTCAGGAGGGGCAGTGGTCCTATCAGTTGACACTTCTTGGATGGCAGTGGGCTTTGGAATAGTCCAGGAAGCTCCAGACAATCCTAAGCAATGCACTTGTGCTGAGCTAGGATCCATCACCTTGAATGAGAGGGAGGCAAGATTCTCACAACCTAAGAGAGAACTGTATGGTTTGATGAGAGCCTTGCAAGCTAACAAGTATTGGCTAGTTGGTTGTAGGAAGCTTGTAGTGGAGACAGATGCTAAGTATTTGAAGGGAATGCTAAGCAATCCTGGAGTAGGACCTAATGCCACCATCATGAGATGGATTGAGGATGTCCTACTCTATCATTTTACTTTGAGACATGTGCCAGGAAAGACCTTTAGTGTTGATGGCCTGTCTAGGAGGCTCAAGCAGCCAGGAGATGAGGAGTACCCACTTGTTAATCTAGAGTTGGTGGACAACCCAAAGACTATGCACTTTGAATATCCAGATAAAACCAACAATGAACCAGGATGGGAGGATTGGGAACCCTTAGCACTTGAAGAGTTTGCAGATCAAATTGACACTAGAAGTGGCTATCTACATGCAGTAGACATTGAAGTATCAGACTTTGAACAAGAACTTGATAGAGCAAGGACTCAAGAGGTGGAACTTAGGAAGGCAGTTCTAAGTCAGCAGCAGACCTCTAGAATAGACCCTGTTGCAGTACTATCTCTCTCTCAGCCTCTGTTACCTACAGAGGGTACTGAGGAAGAAAAGGAAGCAGACTTACAAGCCTACTTAGAACATAGAAAGGGAGGTGAGAGTGAACAGTGGGATGACTTGCTACCAATTGTACAAAGCTGGCTACAAGACCCAAGCAAAGAACCTGAAGGTTTGAAGGGTTGGGACCCAGACAAGTTCAAGAGGTTTGCAAGACAGTTCTTCTTTGATCAAAAGGGGAGATTGTACAAGCACAATCATGAGGCTAGGCATAAGCTAGCAGTCAATATTGATAAGCAAATGTTCATGCTTAAATCAGCCCATGATGCCTTAGGGCATAGAGGGACTTATGCAACCAAAATGTTAATACAAGAATGATTTTGGTGGCCAGGAATTGATGGGGATGTACAATGGTATGTTGGAACTTGCCACAACTGTCAGATACGTCAGAAGACAGTTGTAAACAGAGCTCCCACAGTAACCTATACACCCTCTATCTTCCAAACAATTCACATTGATACCATGCACATGACTCCAGCTTCAAATGGCTGCAAGTATATTGTCCATGGTAGGTGTGCATTATCTTCATGGATGGAAGGGAGGCCTCTGCACAAAGAAAACCATAAAACAATTGGTCAATGGTTGTTTGAGAATGTGATTTGTCACTGGGGTTGCATTGCAGAGATCATCACTGACAATGCTGGACAATTCAGAAAGGTCACAGCTTGGATAGAGAGTAAATATAGAATCAGAGGCATTGCCATCTCTCCATACAACTCTCAAGCTAATGGCAAAATTGAAAGACCACATTGGGATGTCAGGCAAGCCTTATTCAAAGCTTGTGAAGATCGCACTAAATGGTTTTGGTGTTCTTCTTCCATGTAATGTGGAGTGATCACATTACTATCTGGCAGAGACTTGGGTGTTCACCATACTTCATGGTCACTGGAGCTCATCCAGCTCTACCTTTGGACTTACTAAAGGCTACCTAGTTAATAGAATTACTAGAAGGGCCATTATCTACAGAGGAGTTAATTGGGTATCATGCTAGGGCTTTAGCCAAGCACCACCAGCATGTAGAAGAGATGAGGGAGAGAGTTGAAGAGGACAAACTCCAATGGGCCTTGAAGTTTGCAGAAGAGCACAAAAGCTCTATCAAAGACTTCAAATTCAAGCCCTTGGACTTAGTCTTGGTCAAGAATATGATTACAGAAAGTTCACATAGTGCTAAAATGCTGCCTTGTTTTCATGGTCCAATGGTAGTAATTGCTAGGACCAGGGGTGGTAATTACATTGTGGCAGAGCTGGATGGGTTGGTTTGGCAGATCAGAGTTGTGGCTTTTAGAGTAGTCTCTTACAAAGCTTGAAAGTGATTGGAGTTATCCCAAAGCCTAGAGCAATGGGTAGACATCATTCCAGAAAAGTTGAAAGAGCTAAGGGAAGAACTACAAAGACCTACCATAAATGCTATGTCAGATCTGTCATTCAGATCTATAAGGCTTCATGAGCCTCTAGACCATGACATGATTTAAGTCAGACAATAGCCCCAAAAGTTGACAAAAAAGTTTAAAGTTTTTGCTTAAAAATCAAAAATAAGTTAAAAGGACTTAGGTCACATGTCTTTGGGGTTAATGACATTAGATTTAGGGTTATGGAATAAGGAATATAAAGGGAGTTTTGGTATGAGTAGGGGTGTTCAAATTACAACGACACTACATAAGGCAGAGGCAAAGCGTATGTTTACAATGTGGGGGTCGACGGAAGCTCCAAGGGATTTTGAGGTGTGGCCACTGAAGGGTTGGCAGGTTTGACATTAGAGTCTTTGGGGGCTGACTAAGAGACAAGGTTAATGGCAAAAGAAGGTGGGAGAGAAAAAGAATATACCTCAAATGAAATGTTGAGTGCAGTAAGGAGCGAGCTGGCAAGATCAATGTTGACAGGGGATAAGGCTTTGTCCAAATGAGAAAGACAAGCCACAATGAGCTTGTATGTTTGAAGAGTCATGTCCAGAAGGTGGAGCTGCTGTTCTGCTGCTAGCTCCACCATGTCGCATTGCTTCTTGAGGTCCTTGAGGGGAGCTGAACTGTGGCCATCAATGACAGGGTGAGCCTCAAGAAAGGCATTGATCTGGCCCAAAAGGAGGAGAGTGGTCTTGCCACCAGGCTTATAGTTGGCTAGAGCAATGATTAAGATAAAAGAACTCGAAAGAAAAAAGGGATGGGATAGACAAACCTACAGAGGGAGTAATTTTGACCTTTTTTGGTTTTGACTTGCCATCAAGTTCAGACTGGGGAGAAGAGAGGTACAAGTTGAGGGTATCAAAGTGATGAGCAAGAAGGTCAAGACGGGAAGCTAAGGGCTCACATTAGCTTTTTGTTTTGAGGAATGAGTGGAGGATGGACCCAACATTTTGATGTCACGGTCCTCATGCTCACAGCATTGTTTCTGGATAAAGGAACAAATTAAGAGAAAAAAAATTGATGGGAGAGAAGTAGGGACAGGCTCACCACAGCTGCCTCGTGTTGACACTGGAGTTCACAACGATTGTTTTTGGTCTTGATAATGGCGTCGGCAAAGACAAAAAACAAATTGACAGCAGTGGAGTTGGTGGCAGCCTTGTGATCAAGAATGACCAGAGTAGCAGAAAGAGTGTCATAAAGACCCTTTTGGTCGGCAAGGAGGGGGAAGTCGGCCTGATTGGCAAAGGTCTAAAAAGGGAATTAAGAAAAAGAGGGCAGGAAAGAGGAAGAAAATGAGAGGCGTACCCAGCCAATAGAGCCCAGGTACCTAGCGCAATCAGCAGGAGTGCTAGAGAAGGCTGCTGTGGTGTTACACAAGCCAATTACAGCCTATGCAAACAGAGGGTGCTGGAGGACAGCAAGGATGACTTGATGGGTGTCTTGCTTGACAGCATGCTGGAGCATCCCATAGAAATTGGGAGGTGAGGGCATATGACAAGGAGCAGAGGTTGGGCAAGGTGATGTGGTAATCACCACTTGGGGATGGACAACCTTGGAAGGAGGCATTTTGCAAGGGGCAGTTGGGACAGTTTTTGGGGACATTTGTTGAAGAGAATGAATGGCACAGCAAGGTCTTTATAAAACAACTTGTGGCAGGAGTGATCGAACAGGAAAAACAAGACGGAAATTTATTTTCTGATTTTTAAAGAAGGGGAAAATAAATTTTTCGGATTGAAAAAGGGCAGGGACAGACGTAGGCTTACCAAGGATGACAAAATGACTGAGGGCAGTCATCTGAAAGTGTGGGGGAGGTGATATGCCAGCCTCAAAACTGAGGACCGACAAAAAGTGCTTAGAACGAAATAAAAGAATGTTTTCTACATCAGACAGCTGAAAACTGTAAGCCAAATGTCAAAAATTGTAGACGCAAAAACATACCTTTAAAAACCAATAAGTACTACCACCCTCGTAACATGAAAAAGATGACTAGACCAAAAGCAAATAGGTCAGACTGACAAAGCACCAAGTCTGTGGCAGTGCTTGGGCCGAGAAGCTCAGATCATAATCTGAGATCAGCCATCAAGGCCAACAAACCTCTGCAATAAACTGCGAAACAATTCCAACAATTAAAACACCTACTGTGACACATGTATTTTAAATTCCTATGCTATGCTATTGAGTCCCAAAAAATGGCCATAAGTGGTTAGAAAAGAAGGAGTAGGGAAGGAAAGAATAAAAACCATGGAAATCTCAGATAGACGGAATGATGCAGGAGAAATGACATGCAGACCGATTATCGCAGCACAATACCATGCAGAATGCACTGGTCCATGCACAGACAACAGGGTATAAAAGGGATGGGAGAATAGGGAGAAAAGCAAGCAGACTATGTACCATAGCTCGGAGTTCCCCAGGGAGTGGAATTCTTAGGCTTAAGAGTGCATTAGTTGCTTCGGGAGTAGTAAATATACTGTTGAGCCCTTTCTTTAGCACAAGACCATCTCAAGCTTAGAATCAAATCATTAAAATATTTAACTTGCTTCTCTTCTATTGAAGTTCTAAGTAAGTTTGAGTGTAACTAAAAGCCTCCAAAACAAACTGTGAATAGAAAGTTTGATAAGTTGATCGCATCATTAACGGCATCAAACTTACTTTTGCATCAATGTGCTAGAGGCAATTCAGGAGTTCAGGGAAAATGAACAAACACATGAAAAAAGTCAATGTGGCAGGAAGCATGGTTAGTGCCAAAATAGGCACCCAGGGCAGGAGCTTTTTTCCCCTTACTATCCCACCCCCGTAGTTCGGAGTACCCCTCAAGTTGGAAAAAAAAAGTTTTGCAGCAAATAGCCACGTTGAACATCCAAGAGTTGAGACCCAGACAGCAGTATGACTACTTACCTGTTTTCAACTTGATTCGAGTTCAGGAACAGTGTTGTAGTTGTCTTCCGTCGTGGATGATGGTCGAGTCAATGTCACGTCTGCCGATTCGACGGCAAGGCGGAGTCTGAAATTACCTTCACGCTAATGTATTCTCCGCGTTCTACTCATAATTTTTTCTGGGCGGAGTTTGAAAAAGGGCGTTTGACTAAGTGTGACTAGATTGTGACGTCCGACTCAAGGGGTACTCCGAACTACGGGGGTGGGATAGTACTTCTATAGAAGCGGGTGTCACAATACCCACGTGATCATTCCTATAAATCTTAGTGGTTCATCAACGATTCAACGAATTGCTTGGCTTATGTTTGGATATGAGACATCAAGTCCAGTGAATTGTCTAGTAGACAGGCTTTCTCCCGGCGATACTGGTGCCGTCTTATCTCACAGTTGTCAAGGCTCGGCCCAAGTCGAAAACCTTGTAGTTTGGTCGTCGGATTCAACTGGTGCATTATCAAGAGGTAGCATCGACGACATTCCTGCCTTTGCCACTATTTCCCACTATTCGAGTATCGGAACTGAGATGAAGAGTATAATTACTGGTGGCACATGGGCTGATGACAATACCTCGCAATCTGTAGACAAGAAACTAGCGAGACCTGTCGGTGGAGGCCCATGCCGAGAGTCGCTTGGCTTGGAAACTCCCGGTGTGTTTGATACACCACGGAAAACTTCGTGGTTTAGCAGCTTGGGCAGGCTTTGCCTTTAAAATAAGGATCAGTTAGGAGGGCAATAGTAAGGTGTACGTTTATGAAAGCCGACTACAACCTCAGAATGCTGAAAGGAAACAGATGGGATTGCAGCTGAGCCTAGTAAATCGTTTTCTTGAATGTTATCATATAATTTTTTGTTGTACATTAAATTTGGGTCGTATGAATAACTTGATGGACGTCCTAGTTGTTAATCACTGGCACGAAAATCCGGTCGAGTTGCACAGTGGAGTAAGAAGAGGTGACAGGAGGGTCAGAAGGGAGGCAGTTTTGGCAAGGCGGGCCGATCAACTGGAAGAAAAGGGTGATGGTGACGACTCGGATGTGCCACCACCATGAATATCGGCTGGCAACAAATTTACGCCGAAGTTTCGAAATGTACTTATGATATTGGATAGTGACGACGTCGACGAAGTGATTCAAGTTTCAGCTAGGCCTCCCCCTAATGAAAGGACCAGCCTCCCCTTTATTTTATGTCCACTGACAAGATGATTTACATCGTTGCACTAAAGTACACAAATGTCAAAGTAAATACCACTTATTTTGCTGTCTCGCATTCTATCTCGCATTCTACCGGCATTGAAGCGACGGCATCCTTCAATGGCTGCATATCCAAAGCATCCTGCCCCGCTAAATTTGTAAACCCCATCTGACCTTTCAATCCCTCATAAAAATCCCTTGTAAGCCCCGCCTTCTCTCTATCCTTAACATTGAACGGCCCTTTCAAATCTCCTCTCCACCCACGTCTCACTTCCTCCCTAAAAGCCTGGGCAGGATCCACCTGTTCCTGCTCACACAGCCACGTAAACCACCGATGTCCCGACGTAACGTGAGTGACTTCATCAGCATGGATGACCTCCATCACTTTCACACTCTCCACATCTCCCGCCTTGCGAAACCGCTCGATTGTTCCAGGGTTGACATCGAGTCCGCGTGCCTCGTGGACGAGATGAATGATGGCTAAACGAGACCGTAGAGACTTCGAGGTTACGGTGGCCGATTCCCAGAGGGAGGCATGCACGGGCATGGTCCCATATGGGGTAGTCGGGGAGATCTCTGAGAGTCTAGACGTAAGAAGCGTGCTCAATATGCATCAATGTTAGAATCGAGAACAAGAAGAGAAAGGAAGTCTCCATACAAATGTTTCGATTCATCCAGAGCCATTTTGGTAAAATCAGAGAAAAAGGCGGGAGGGATATTTGGGTACGACGGTCCAAAACGCGCCACGATGTCCCATCTGAGGAGTAGAGGTGAGATTCATAGTGATCAAAGAGAGAATATGGACAAACGCGAGGTCAATTCTAGAGATAGTACTGTAAGTTAACGAGCCGAAAAAATCTTGATGACAGAACAAGCTTACGCCCACTGCTCGATATTTGCCAAGGCATGAAGCATGACCGCCCTGTTCTTTCTATTCTTCATCTTTGTAGGGTCTACTGTATTCCTTGAAAAGTGGTCTTCACGAGGAGGAACATCTGGTGGGCGAGGTGCATTGGGCGATTTGTGACCAATAGATGAGAGCTTCCCGGTTCGAAAGAGATGCACAGCTTCTCGGGTGCGTTGTACCTTTTCAAGATAAGAGATTTGTATATCAATGAATCCGCAACTATACTTTGAGAGTAGGATTCGGAGTATTCAGGATTAGAACTGCCCACTGCATTAAAGTCGTCGGCGGGCTGCCAATGGGTACAATGGGTTCATCGACTACAGATGGTGTTGATGTGAGAACAGTGACAGGTAGTGGAGGCGCCACTGATTTAGGAGGATCCGCAAACTCTGTGGAATGTTAAACAAATGAGCACGTAAGAGCACCACAATGGGCGGTTGAACGCACCTTCAGAAACTGGTCGAAGCTCGACAAGTTGCCAACCAGTACCTCCTGCGGGTGTCTCGACCCAAACCTTGTCGATTCCATCAGAAAGGTCAGTCTTGACTTCAACGGCGTAGGTACAAGCCCTCAGTCCCGTCTCGCTCTTTCCTGTGCGCAAATCAAAGTCATATCTTTAAACGAAGACCCTATGAACCCAAATTTCGTGATAAACACAGGTATCGGTGGCTCACCTATGCCATGGACAGACAGCAACAACGCTCGATTCGTATTCTTCAATGTCCGCATGAGAAAGGTCAGCTCCGAGGTGTGGACAGGTGGATTCCATGACATAAATTTGTTTGTAGATAGGGTTTTCCTTTGTGGAAGCAGAGACAGAGGACCCTGAGTCAGACTCGGAGACCTCGGGCGTTAGTCTGAAGAGTATGAGGGAGTGATACGTTCCTTCATAAGATCGGAGAGTCAGAAAAAAGCGTGAATGGCTCAGTAGAGCACTGAAGGAAGCTATTCTGAGAGCAAGAAATAACATTCATGATTGACAGAACTATTTACGCACTGAAGTTGCTCCATTTTTTGAGGTTGTTACGAGGTAAGGTGGTCTCCGATCGCGGTTTCCACACGAAGTGATAAAAATATCTATTTTGATCTATTATCCACATTACTTATGTAAATGAATAAACAATCCAAATCGACCTCCGGCATATCTACCACGAGCTACGGTCCGTGCCTTTGGCACGGGCCTGTAGCTCTTGCTTCATCCCAGACCCAACCTCACTTTGTTCGGTTAGGTCCTCGATATTCTACTCAAGGCTAAGTCCCAGACCCAACCTCACTTCATTTGGTTAGGTCCTCGATATTCTACTCAATGCTAAGTTCCAGACCCAACCTCACTTTGTTTGGTCAGGTCCTTGTATTTCTAACTCAATGCTAAGTCCCAGATCCAACCTCACTTTGTTTGGTTAGGTCTTTGTATCTTATTGACTAGGTGTTGCTTTTCTCTTACAATTCAATACACTGAGCTTTCATGTATAAACCAATCATGTATCTATATTACATTATTAACAAAATACTACAATGTCCACTGGTATATATTAGAGATGCTGAAAATTATAAAAGTTAGTACTAACCAAGCAATTATTGAAACTGTCACACTTACATTTGTAAACCATTAAGAATATCTATACTACATAGTCCAGCTATAGACATTAGGTGCTGAAGTTCATAGAAGTTAGCAATTTGTCACTTGAATCCAACAAAAGTCACACTTACATTTGTAAACCATTCAGGACTTCCTGATAGATAATATTTGCAGTCTTTCTTGATGTGTTTTCTGGGTCCAAAATCACTTTGATATGATCTCCTGATGTGCACTGAGAGAGTGCAACATAAAGTTGGCCATGTGCAAAAACTCCTGATCAAAGGTCCAATCCAACATGCTTGACTGATTGACCCTGAGACTTGTTGATTGTCATAGCAAAGGCCAATCGAACTGGGAATTGTCTCCTGCACAATAGAATTGGCAAATCTTCTTCAAAGACATCCATATTGATTCTTGGAATCAAAACAATTGATCCTGCAAACTTGGCATTTCCACTGATGATCCTACATCTGAAAACTCTGGTGCTGATGTGAGTGACAATTATTCTTGTCCCATTGCAAAGTCCTCTGATTGTATCCAGATTCCTGAGCAGCATGACAGGAACACCAATCTTCAAAGCCAATTTAGCCACAAAGGCAATCTGCTGGCTCTGAGAGAGTTGAGGTATTCCATTGGATACAATGCAAGACCATTAGGATTCCCATCATCAGATATGACAGAGTCTGCACTCTGCAAGGTTTTCTCTTCTCCTGCACATCTCTGCAAAACTTCAGAGTTGATATCCTCTACATCAGAGTTCTTGCCAGAAAGGATGGTATGGTCCAAGTAATACCAGCTTGATGGTGATCAATATGAGGATAAGTGGAAAAGATCAATCCAGTGACAGAATTGTCATCACAGATCATAGTTTCTGGAAGTTGTACTGTTTCTCTAGGCCCAAGGTTTTTTCCAGCACCAACATCCAATAACCAAGCTGCATGAGCAATATTATCAGGAGTCTGATCCAATCTCATATTTTGAACCAAGTAGTGGACTTGAATCTGATCCCAAAGTCTTCCTCTTTTGAGTGAAGCAGCAATCATCTGCTGCCTGAGTCCTCGTTGGATAACTGGGAGAGTTTGCCTAAAATCTCCAAACACTACAGTCACTCCACCAAAAGGAACATCCTTCTCCAGGATGTCTCTGAACCCTTGATCCACAGAGTCAATGGCATTTTTGTGTTGCATTGGGACTTCATCCCAGATGACAACTTTGGTCCAGAGTAGGAGTTGAAATAACTAAGTTCCTCTTTTGATATTGGCAATGGATGTATCCAGAGCAGGAATGGGAATTTTGAACCTTGAATGAAGTAACTGAATTCAGGATTCAAACAAAGCCAATACCTGATACAATTCAGGCTGTGCAACTAGATCTGGAATTTGGGCAGAGATAATGGAATCCACATCAGGTGCATCCTTGATCCTGTGATGGCAATGGAAAAAGATCAAGATGTGCATATGTGAAAGTTCTCTCTTTTGAAATTCAATGGTATGAACATAAGCCACACAGCTGCCAAAGAGACCTTCCTTGATCTCCTTCACTACAATATTCTTCTTGAGTTCAAATACTCTGGCAACAATATTAGGTTGATCAGCAGCTGTTTGCTTCTTCCCATTGACTGCAGATTCCTTCAAGAGAGCTTCTTCAATTTCTGACCACTTTGGATTGGCAGTCATAGTTAAGAAGAGATCAGGTTTTCCAAAATTCCTGCAAATAGCTATAGAGTCCTGGAATAATTGCTGCATCTGTCAATCACTTCCAGTATGTGAGGATGGGAGGATAACATGTTGGCTTTGTGGGGTGACTTGTTTATCTCCAGCAGCAGCATCCACTACTCCCTGATAAACTTCAGCTCTGATCTTCTTCTGACTGTGTCAAATCCAATTCAACTTGTTTTGTTCAGTGGAAGCCCATGCATCCATGACATATTGTTGAAATAGCCTCCCACTCCAGAGTAATGGTGCATTGAATTCCAAAGTTCTTTGCTGCAGCCTATATGCATAATATGCTGTTTGGGTGACCTTTGCTGATCTTTGTTGATTCTGTGGTCCAAAATGAGAGTGAATGTTAGTGTGAAATCCAGGCTGTCTAGTAGGAAAGATGATGGTATAATGCAATAGAGTGTAATATGGGTGCAAGTGACTGATCTGCTTCAATTGACCTCCATGCAAGTGCAAGACTATATCATGATCATTTGATTGCTCTTCTGAGCCATCTCCTGGAATTACAGCTGCAACTCTCTCCTATCCATTAGAGTCAGTATAGCATCAAGGATCTCCAAAGTCAGCTGTAAGCTTGACAGAAAGCCTTTATGGTTGGCCTTCTGGAACTTCTCCCATAATCTGCCTGGCCTGCTTGTATAAGCCAATGAAGGGATGACTCTAGCAAGCATATCCTGCAAAGAGGCCATTATCTGAGGATCAAGCCTGGGATTGTTCTGTTGATGAAAAGCCAATTGCTGATTGTGATCATAAAAGTAGAGCTGTGCATATACAGGCAGATTGCCTTCTTTAGAAAGCAAGGCATCTGTCAAATGATGTAGTTCTCCATTGATCCTAAAGCTATATGGTCCAGGTGCATTGGTAATAGTATGGTCAATTTTGACTCCCAGAGATGTGAATGCAAAGGCTGCATTGTATTGATGGATTGATGTTTTAAAGGTGTCAGAGAGAGGATAATGCCTATGGAGCAGGCTCAGTAAATCCGCTGGAGCATCTCAAAGCCTGGTCAAATTCACTTGGCCTTGTAAGCAGCACATACCAAATTTTGAATTATTTCTGGTTGACCTGGTGAGCTTTTCAGCATCAAAATGTAGAGCTTGACAGTGTGGACATATGACAGTCATAGGACCAAGGTAATGTGGTGCCATCAAATAAGGTTATCTTCCTCTTGGGATAGGCTGAACAGGGTCAAGCTGTGGTGGAATAGGAAGTTCAAGGGGAGGCTCTGGTTCTTCTGCTGGTATATTTTCAGCAGGATTTTCTGGTTGTGGTGGATCTTGGGTAGGGCAGGGTCCAAGTCTTCTGCAGGTCTCTGTTGAGCAGGATCAACATATTCCAAGCCATCATCAGAAGACATGTCATCCTGAGGACCCAATGGATCATCAAGGGGAGGATCCAATTGCTCTGCTGGTTGATGTTGAGCAGGATCAACATATTCCAAGTCATCCTCAGAAGGTATATCATTCTGAGGACCCAAATCATTGAAATCCTCTTCCAGATCAGCTTCATGTTGCTGTTCCCAACTTTGAAAGATTCTTTGAGCCATAGCTGCATTCAAAGGCCTATGTTCAGGATTCAGATCAATATGCTATTGAACTTTGTTAATTAAAGTAGCATTTTGAAGTAGTCTTGAACTGACCTCTGCTCTGAATAGCTCTTCTTCCTGTCTTGCTCTTTCCTGTCTTTCCTGGCTCAAAATAGCTAATGCCTGCTGCCTGTCCTGCTCTTGTCTCAGCCTTTGTTGCTCTTCTAATACAGCTAATGCTTGTTCATGTCTGATCTGGTAGTTTGCCATCTCCTGAGCAACATTAGGAGCAGGGGGAGGTAGAACAGGTCTGATTCTTCTAAGTGCAGGAGCAGGTAGAAGAGGCACCATTCTGGGTATAGGATGCTGTAAAGGAGCATCCCATCCTTCAGGCAAAATAGTTTGAGGAATGATCACTGTAAGTTGAGCAATAGTGGGCTGATTGAGCCTATTGTCCCTTCCATGTACAGCAGATAGAGATGGCATTATGATGGGCATAAAATTTTGCATAGAAACTTTTCTCACTCTTCTAAGTGGAGGAGCAGGTGAAGGAGGCACCATTCTAGGAATGGGATTCTGTAAAGGAGCATCTCATCCTTCAGGCAAAGCAGTTTCAGGAATCACTATGGAAAATGGATCAGCAGCAGCAGCTGGCTGCCTAATAGGTCCTCCTGAAGAGCTAGAAGTGGTGGCTATAGCTTGGTAATTAAGCCTCAAACCCTCAGATCCCATACTCCCAGATCCCATAGATTGATTAATACCCCCAGTTCCCATACCCCCAGGCCCAAATTGAAGTGGTGGAACAACCACAGTATTGATCTGTTCCAAAGATCTATTGTTTCTATTTGCTTGACAATTGTCAGGATCTGTCATTTGTAACTGTTCAAATCTCCTTTGATTCCTAGCTTGTTGCTTTTAGCTTTCAGGAGTAGTAGGTGGTTGCCTATAACATCCATTGTTAAGCAATTTAACAGTCAAAAACCATTAAAATTGACTTGCATTTGATGTATCAATAGCTCAATGTGGTTAAAGAGTTACTAATAAGCTTGTTAGTCAACATCAATCAATCAATAGATGTGACCAAACATACTTTGTCATGTGGCCTCCTTGGTGTAAGGGGTATGTTCATGAAGAAGCTGTACAAGGCCATGGTAGCACCAAGCATGCTATACGTGGCAGACGTGTGGTGCAGGCCAGATGTGGAGATTGGAGGAAAGCTGGCGAAGGGGATGAGAGGAGTCATGGAGAGGCTGGGAAGGGTCCAGAGGACGTGCGCACTACAGATGCTGGGGGCGCTACGAACAACACCAAATGACATGCTGGAGGCACATGTGGGACTTGTACTGATGGGCATCAGGATCAAGAAAATGTGTGTTGGTGTGGCAGCGAGGATAGCAGTCATGCCAGACATGCATCCATTATACAAGCCAGTGAGGCGAGCGGCACGGTCCATCAGGCAGCATCAAGCACCCCTTCATGAGATCATGAGAGCACTAGGAGAGAAACCAGATGACATGGAGACCATAGCAATAGTGCGCCACCCACCAGAATGGGAATGCCCCATAGAAGTCGACATTGACAGCTCAGTTGAGGAGGTGGAGGAGAGGGAGAGGCACAACAAGGCGGACATCACAGTATACATGGACGGATCAGGGCATAAAGGGAAAATAGGAGTGGTGGCTGTGTTATACAGAGGGTTCAGGAAGGAGGTAAAGGTGATGAGGAAGTGTTTGGGATCAGAGGAGAAACACACAGTGTTCAAGGGAGAATGTGTGGGACAGATGCTAGGGTTGGAGCTGTTGAGGCGAGAGGTGAGACAAGAAGTGAGGGCAAAGAGGAGGGTGAGGGACACAACAATAGGGATGGACAACCAGGCGGGAATGCAGATGCTGGAGGATTCAGGACCAGGGATGGCAAGGTACTTAGTGGATGCTGTTGAAAAATATTTGCCTCCCTTGCATTCCAGCTCTTTAATCAATTCTGGAACAGTATTTGGAAATGGTTCATTGCCCTGCACAATCAATTATCTACTAATGGGCACTTTCACAAAAAAGACATCCCTGCCAATGATACCCACACACTCCTTTGCATTTGCTGTGTAGTAGTCATTGTCAATGAAAAAGAACACTGCACTCTGAGATTGTTCAAGACTCTTGGAGGCTGTTGCTTTTCATAGACATTTAGATCAAGCTTTTGACATGCACAGTTGATCAACCTTAACCAGTGCTCTCATGATGGCCAGCACAATGGTGCTGTGGTGCAAGTCATAAAACAATTTGGAGGTGAAATGTCACAAATCTCTCTGCTGACTCTGAAAAGTCTCTATACATTCACTCAAGGCAATAATGGCTCTCAAGATTTATCTACAGTTCATTCTAAATGCATCATGAGTTCTGCTTTCCTTGTCTCCCAGGCTTCCAACATAGCATGTGTAGGTTGTAGGGTGCAAGCAGGTTGATATAATACAATTGGCAAGTTATCAGGATTTGTGGGTTTGGTAGTGTCCAGTTGTTCATTGTCCATGGGATGTAAAGGGCCATCAGTTGCCCTGATTTGAGGAGCAATCTGTTGCCAAACTGGTGGGATCAAGCTTGCTGCAGGGGTTAGAAGGGGTCAGCATAGGGTTCTCCAAGCTGTCCTCATCAAACATTTGGGCAATCCTGTGTCCCAAACCCTCCTCAAGGATCACATTGTGGCTAGTGATAATTAGGCAGTGTGTTTTGTCATATAAGCAGTAACCATGGCTTGAATACCCAACCAGTATGTACTTGACCAATTTAGGGTCAAGTTTTGATCTGATCAACTCCTCAGGGACCCTGGCATAGCTAATGCAGCCAAAGAGATGTAAATGGCTTGCTTCTTCCTTATCCACCTTTCCTCTGGGACAGTATCAGGGTGGAATAATGAGGGCAATTGGTTGCAAGTGTATATGATGGTGGCAGCCTTGCCCCACAAGCTTTTTGGGAGGCCACTCACTGCAAGTATACATTGGACACTGTTGAAGACAGTCTGGATCGATTGCTTGATGACTGACCATGCCACAGCTGCTGACTCACTCCCTCCTATCTTGGATGCTCCTGAGGTTGTTCCCAGTCTGCTGTTCTGCCTCAGTGACATATGATTTCAGGGCAGCCAGAGTGGTTTTTCCAGATTTATTTGCCAATTATGCAGCCTGCAGCTGAGACAACCCAGCATCAATAAACATCATAAGGTACAATGTGCCACCTAATGACATCACCAATGCCAGTCCCCAGAGATTGATGTAAACCTTCTCCCCTGCTGTCTGAATGTCCTCAGAAGTTCCACATTGTTGGATCAGGTGGTGTGCTTTCCATAGATACAATCCTCACACATGCAGGGTGTGCTGGGTTTTCCCTGAATATGGAGTCCACTGACTATCTGCTTAGCATCCAACTTCTAGATTGATTGGGCACTAGTGTGTCCAAAGCATCAGTGCCAAACATCAAGCAGGTGAAATTGCCACAAGGACCTTTGTGGGTGTGGCTCTGGCATCCAACAGAGTCTCAGTAAGAGTCAGTCTCAACATGGGAGTTTGGCTTGAGACAGGGTCAAGATCTAACAGGTACATCTGATTCTTCTTTTCTCCTATCATGAAAGGCCTTCTAGTAAGGTCAACAAAACTGGCCTGTCTTCTCTTGAACACTACAGAGAAACCCAGGTTGTGAAACTTCCCAATGGAGATAATGTTTGCAAATAAATTGGGGGTATGTAGGGCACTTGTGAAAATTAATTGTGAGGCCAGTCCATTGATCAACACAATTTTTTGTACTATTGCCTCTTCTGGAATACTGAAAACACCTCCATGGTTGGCTAAGATACATTGTCAGGGCATGGCATATGCTTTGTATTCTTCAAATTCAGAGTGTCTCACAAAACAATGATTGGTTGTGCCCAAGTCAGCATATGTCATGAGAATCTCCCCCATGGCTGGTACAGCAAATGCACCTGCCAAGATCTCTACTCTGGATAAGTATGATTCCAAAGGTTCCAAATGCTGATCCTACACTGCAGCAGGGGTAAAAGGTAAGTCAGCCATTAGGGCATATGTAGTTTGGGTGGCAGGTGTGGTGGTGATGGCTATGTTTACAGCATGGTTTTTTGGATTGGTCTTAGAGTTAGGTTAGGATGGTGTGGCATTCCTTTTTTGTTCAAAGTTTGGTCAGAACTGACCCTCTTTTCCTCCCCCTTTCCAGTAGCAGTTCTACAAACCCAAATTGTGGGTGTGGGGTCTTTGCAAGTAGGGCATTTGAGGTGGGGCCAGAACTGGCAGCATGTCCCTTTAGGCATTCCCAATGGACATTGAATCCCACAATCAATTTGATGAAAGTTTTCATTGACTGAAGTGATGCAATGATGTAATCCCAGGATGCTGGGAGCAATGAGATTATGATGACTCTGAACTGATCGTCTTTGATATCAGCTGCCTTTTTAACTTTCAACTGCAGTATTCCATTTTGATTGCAGGTTTGTGATATGCTCTTGGAAATCCATTCTGTCTGAGTATTTTGTAGCATGCAGCACATTTTCAGCTAGGTTTGCTCCCAGGTCTGGATGCCATACTATAGGTTTCTTTTAGTGTTGACCACACCTTTGCTGCCAAGTCTGACTTTTTTATTCCAAGACCAATAGGATTTTTGGTGTTGTAGACAATGAATACTAGCATCTATACATTCTGGGCTTGCATTCTTGGTAGGAAGGGAATGGATCCCAACATTCCATTGCCTGAGGGGTAGTTGTTGTTGTTTTGGGTGTTGGCATAGGTATTGTTCCTTCAAGGTATCCATCTGCACCTCTGAGTTTAGCTGCTAGGGTAACTTGGTCTTTGAACATAAAATAATTTGTCTCATGAAAAAGAAACTCTTCTGGAAATGTAGGAGGTTGCTGTTTCCCCCTGATGAAGTAGTAGTGGTCATATTTTGTATGTGTAGTCAATGTCAATGAGTGCTTTTTGGGGCTCATAACCTGTAGTACAAAGTAAGTTATCCTGCCTCAGTCATTGGAAAAGGACTCTGTTTAACCTGTAGTACAAAGTTATCCTTTTACAGGTTGAGTGAGCTGATAGTAAAACTAAGTTAGATAATAAGTATGTACTCTCAGTCTTCAGAAAAGAACTGAGGTACTCCCTAACCAAGACACTACAATATACTGCCAGTCCATTGGTGGCTTAGAAGAACTATACAGCAATGATTTCTGATGATTATACCAGTAAGTAAGAGATTAAGTAAAAAAAATGATAAGGAGAGGAAATCCAAACTTGAGTAGTAGGGAAGTGACCAATACCACTGCCATGGTGAGAGTCAAGCTGAGAGTCTCTTTCTACACTAGGTGGCCCATACAGCCCAAGCATCCTTGGTCTGGAGGTCATCATCAGCAAAGATCACATTTTCGATAGAATGAGGCTGTGCAAGGTGATATCTGCTAATACATATTCAATTTTTCCACTCTTCAGGCCAATGACCATTGAGTTTTCATCCATGTAAAGGAGTGGACATGTAAATGCTATGTGTATCCTTACTCTATTTAGGAGCATGGTGGCTCAGCTGGTACCATCATGTCCTTAGGAGTCATGTGATGATTCCAAGTGGCAAGTGCCTAACCTGGAGGTTGGGGGTTCAACTCTTGGCTGAAATGGACATGGTATGCACTGTGGCCTTTGGTGGAAAACAATTTAGACACTGTACCTGGCTTATTCAATGCTGCTTGAAAGCCACTGCCTGCATGTGTCTGATTAGGAAGGCTTTGTTGGTCAGGCCACCCCAGAACAACCAATCAGCATGTGATACAATGAAGTATGGTGACCACCATGCTTGTGACCCAATGACAAAAACAGATGGTTTTCCTGGCTTAACAGATTTGGAAGAGGGTCTCAGGGTCCTCACTGACCAAGCAGGTTGAGGTATGGGTAGGCGTGAGGATAGGAGTCAATAGTTCAATCAGGCTGCTGATATACTGTGTGGTCCATTGGATGGTATTGGCATGGCTGCAGTTTGATCAGGTGCCTAGCCAATTGGTGCAGCATGTCTGTCACCAAAAAGCCCTGCTGATCCATCCCATTGTGGGTTCCAAATCTTGGGATCAATCTTCTGAAAAGTATCATCTGGGTGTGGGGAAGGGTTTATCATGATACCCTTGCAGACCAGATGAGGAAGGAAGGCAAGGGCTGTGCTGATGGGCTGACCAAGTCCATACCTATCATCCATCAGTAAGCCCTGCTGAGTATAGCTGGGTTTAGAAATTGGGATGGCACGTTAGTGGCAGATGGTATGGGGATTTAAGTGGGAAGTAGTATGAACTCTGACAAAGTCAAATCATAGTAAAGCAATCAACTGAAAAGGGATCGGGCTGGAGAACTAGCTGGAGTGTCCGTAATTACCACCCCCTTATGTACTGCGGGACCTAGAACACTATGTTCAAGGATTAATCCGTGTGAAAATAGGTCTCGAAACAAATAAAACTGATCAATCAATCAATCCTTACTCTATTCGAGGCATGGGTGCTCACCGATCGCTGGCTAAACCGTCACGTGCTAAACCGTCACGTGCCCCACACGAGTGCCTAGCAGTTTCCTTCTTGTCATTATTGCTTGTCATTGCTCATCGAAGTTGCTAACTCACCATTTTGCTGCATAACCCAGTAAGCCGTTCGTTCTAGCTTTTGTGGCCCCTCCTCGTTTCTCACCGTTTGCTTCCAGTGTCAATCAACAAGATCATTTCTGAGCTCGTGCAAGGATGTCTCAATTCGGCTGAAATACAGGTCTCTCCCTACTAACGACGTCTCCGACACAGAGCCCTTATTATGAAGGCACAGGTGCTCTATATCTTCGCTAGAACAACAGGGATGGCCGGGTCCTCCTCCTCACCTGTGCCCATGTTGCTCGACCCCCTGCAAATTATTCTGTAACACGGGCCTAGTTCGCAAGATATTGAGCAGTCCCTGTGAGTATATTATTGCCCTTGGTGACTCTGGCTATGTCAGTGCCCTCTATTCATGTCGAGCCCATCACCGTTAGTATTGGACTCCGGAAGCCCATGGAAGACTGGGCACTGATTGCGCTTCATAAGAATAAATTTAACTGGGACATGTTAAGGGAAACATGGTCTATGTTGGTATACTTTTTCTATCTCCTGCGGTTTGATTGTTATATCCCTCATAGGTGGCAATCTCTCGAAAATTGAGTATAGCATGATCATGTTTCCCAGCAATGACAAGTCGACTGGTAGAATCTACCCACCGGATGGTCTTCTCCAGGCACGCGGCATCATCCAGCTTGATGACATCCATAATCCTAAGCATGTTGATGCCAATGGAGAACAGTGCCTCCTGGTTGTCAAGAATGGCCTCACAACTGGGACTACCCTAGGTCGGGTCTCTGGCATGGAGTTGTATACACGTGTCTATGTGGAGAACGAGATCAAAGAATTCCCATCAAAATTGCTGTCCTCCCTTATGGGAACACAGATGGTCCTTTCTCCGCCCCCGCGGATTCTGGATCAAATATTCTTCACAGAAGTGGCCGTATCTTAGGGATGCTTATTGGAGGTCCTGGTACCACTAATGGTACTAATGTCACCTGTGTGACACCATACTCATTCCTTAATCAGGCAATTAAGAAATACCTATCCTGAGTCATCTCTATGGGATCTATGAGATTGTTGAGTAGGTTGTTGAGCTTGATTGCCATGGACTTTTTCCCCATTCCCTTTCACCTTGCCTCCCTTGTCTATCCTCCATCTCCAACATTTGCCTTGTAGGTTGTGTCACTCTCATGTACCCCTACTACCATCTCTGTATCACCACCCACCTCTCCAGTTTACACCTTGTGTGCTGTTACTTTTTCAATAAACTATGTTTATATTGTACTAATAATTTGTGCGTTATCAGCTCTCCAACAAGATTATTTGGCAAGTATATCCTGGCTCGTGATCCAAGCATTGATGTTCCATCAGGCCTTCCCTCGACCGAGATCTTCACCAGAAGGCCTCTATTTGATCACTCAACTGACATAGCAGATTGACGGAACGTGCGTTTAGCATGACGAAGCAGTGCAACAATCGACGCAGGTGTCATCCCTTCCATCCGCTTCGCCGCGCCCTAGATCAAAAATGAAGACCACGATAACACTTATGGTAGAAGAAACACGTACGACATTTATTGGCCGTACTCGTCCAAGACGCTCCCGTACTTCCTCGCTGATTCCTGGAATGACAGAATAGTCCATGAAGGGATCGAGTGTGAGTGTTTCATCTTCGAGAAAGAGACGCAGGTCAGCTTCTTGGCGGATTAGATGAGCTGCATATTGGCCTAAAGGGGTAGATATTGATCATCTAGAGTAGATCGAGACAGCACGAAGGCCACGACATACCATCGATATCAATCCGCGAGAGTAAGGCGTCGTCGGGGTCCAAATCTGCAAGCCCAGGAACGGCATCTCGAAGGACCGACGCAGTTATAGTCGCATGACGCAGCATTTCAAAACCACTGTTCCTCACCTCAGTACAGAGACTCAGACCTAAGCCGATCACATACCTTCTTAACACGCCGTCATTCTGCACGATGAACCCATGCGAACGCCAGCCCTATCATAAAAGTAATTGTCAAGACCGAATTGGAGGATCAACAGTATAATATACTTGTGGACCAAGCCGAAAGTCCTTTAGCAGTTTGGTCGCGTTCTCAATGCGACTGCGGGTATCAACAAACACCTTCCATCGCTCATCAGACACAGCACCCACTTTGCGTCCTGTGATGTAAATTTAGCAAACAACAATGATGCACAAAGGATTTTGCAAACCGAGTTCAGTAAGGCGCAGATCCGCATTATCACTACGCAGTGTCATGCGGTATTCAGAGCGGGAAGTGAACATCCGATCTAATAAGAGGAACAGAACAATGAGTGTAAGTTTTGGGAGAGGGTGGAGAACACGACATACAAGGCTCTTCTGCGCCCTTGACGATGAGATCATCAATCATAACACCCATGAATCCGTCAGCACGTGTGACGAGCATCGGTGGCTGGTGCAGTGCCGCAAGGCCAGCGTTGATACCTGCTACTGCACCCTGAGCAGCAGCTTCTTCGTATCCTGTCGTGCCGTTGATCTGGCCCGCGAGGAAGAGTCCCTAGTGGGGTCAAGAGTATCAGTTTCAGTTGTAATGTGAGACTATGCTGCCGCCATTTGACCTTAATACGTTTCGTCTCGAGGGTGGCTGGCGACAGAAAACTTCAAACCGGATGAAATGAAGGAGAAAGAAAATTACACACGTCCAAGCTCGCGCGCATCAACATGGTCGTACTCGACCCCATATGCGGGCCGTACCATCTTCACATTCTCCAGCCCTGGTATAGTCCGCATCATCAGTTCCTGGAGCTCTTCTGGCATGCTGCACGAGATGCCGTTCGGATATATTACATCTAACAGCAGCAAAGGCTCAGCTTTCCTGGTCGTCCAAACAGACAATACAACACGAACCTGAATCGTACCCCTCAGGCTCCAACCAGACATTATGGCTCTCCTTCTGCGGAAAACGTCGGACTTTGGCTTCGAGAGAGGGACAATACCGCGGGCCTGAGGAATGTTATAGTGGAGGTGTATTGAAGACAAAGTAAACGAACCTTTCTTAGTCTCCTGGATATGAACACTAAGGTGAAGGCTATCCCGTATCAATTGATGTGTCGCAGGAGTTGTCCGTGTCTGATAACACACGACCTGGTTCGCCTACATAACGTAAGTAATGGTCTTGTGGGGGACACCAACCACACATACCGCATTGGGTACGTCTCGGTGTAGGTAGCTGAAAGGTGAAGGTACTATATCACCAAGCTGTTTTTCCATGCCAGTAAAGTTGATGGTCGTTGCGTCCAGCCGCGCTGGTGTACCTGTTTGTAGGCGCCCGAGTTTGAAGCCCGCCGCAGCGAGGGATACAGAGAGGCCAATTGAAGGTGCATCATTCATGCGTCCAGCAGGAAATGTCTTCATTCCGATATGGATTTCACCAGAGAGGAATGTCCCTGTACAGATGACAACTTGCGAACAGTGGATGGTTTCGCCAGAGTCTGGAAAACATCGTCGAACGTGATATGATGTACATGTGGTGAAACGTACCGAGTTTGACTCCCTTGATTTTTCCCCACCGATCTGATGTTGACGGGTCGAAGTGGTCAAAGAGAACGTCAAAAACGCTGCCTGCTCGAATGTCCAGGCCAGAATAATTGTGCAACGCCTCTTGCATATGTTCCTTGTACAATTTTCGGTCAATTTGAGCGCGTGGTCCCTGCCGCGTGTTCAACGATCTTCAACCTGTTTGTACAATGGAAAAAGGTTACCCAAACGGCCGCCCCCTTGGATCGATTGAGGATATGGAATTGTATTCCTGCCTTATCTGTGAAAAGAGGGTCAATGAGAAATTATTATGAAGAAAGATTACCAAACAGACCTGCTACGCGTCCCATGACACCGTCGAGCGCGTCTACTTCACGGACAAGAGTGCCTTTTCCGACACCACCAATAGATGGATTGCATGAGAGCTCCCCGATAGTCTCGAGTTTCTGCGTCAGAAGCAGAGTTCTAGCCCCCGCACGCGCTGCTCCTGTCGCTGCCTCGCAGCCTGCATGACCCCCACCAATTACACAAACTAGTAAAAGAATATAAGAACGCGAACATGAGTTGAGAATTGTTCCGAGCGTTACCATCGTATACAATGTGCGGTGAAGGAGGTGTAGAATATAATCTAGAGAGTGCTCGACGTCTGCATAAAGACAAGGGCCCAAAAGAGCGAAGCATAAAATGTTAGTCTCCTGTAGCTGACCTAATAACCAGATGATGAAAAAACCGTCGATTATTTTGACCTAACTGAGGAGTTATCCCCTTTCAGCACCACAGCAATACACATCATGATCTTGCATTCAAGCCAGCCACGACGGCGGTTACTAATGACTTGAGAGCAGACAATCTTTCAATGCTGTCGGATTCTGTAGCCTATAGTAAGAAGCTCCGTGGGTGGCTAAGCTATGCATTTGCAAGGCGAGTGACATCCATGAGCTTCGAGGTCCCGTTGCCTGACCCTTTTTGTTCACCCTTCAACAGCGAAGTTTTCGTTATAGTTTCGCTAACATTATTTCTACCGATATGCCTTGAGCAGTTCGCAAGAGACAATGGGTTCCTTCTTCCTGATCGTACAGAACGGTGTTCTGCAATTGCCAAGCTAGAGGCAGGAACAACACGTTGTGTGGTCAAAATAGCTTGGATCTGGATGGATAGCGCTAGCTTTAGGTGGGTAGATCTACCTTAAACTGATGTTTGATTTTCCGAGCTTGAAGTCGAGTTTAGCCTGTATGTATACTCAATATCTGTGGCCCTGCAAGCCCTTACAGTAATTTCAATGGGTGGAATTGCTGATCACCGTATGCCTCATGCCCTTCAAATATGTCGATTTAGAGCTAATACAACCCCGCTCAACAGCGCCTCATCGAAAACGTCTGCTTTTATCCTTCGCTCTGCTTGGTGCAACACCTGCGATCATTTTTTTGGTTCTACCTTCGACCTCGCCACTTTGGATCCTTGCCGCACCATTGGCTATCTTTGCAAATGTCGGTTTTGGTGCATCCATTGTAGCTATGAATGCATATCTGCCTACACTGGCAAAGGAATCCCCTGAGGTCTGTCAAATCCTTGCTGAATTCGAGGACGCGCAAGAGGCACGCCCCTCAACTACACCAGACGAGAACTCGGACCATCCAGATTCACCTCTTATAAACCATGATACTACGAGTGAAGTTGATAGACTCAGAGCCAAATACGAGGCTGAATTGTCTAGAGTCACCTCTCGTATCTCTTCTTTCGGGATTGCCCTTGGATATGGGGCAGGGATATTCCTCCTTATAATCGCCCTCATCCCTGTGACCCTCCTCCAGGGATCTACGTTTGCTCTAAGACTTGCTATTGGGCTCAGTGGTGTGTGGTGGGCTGTTTTCACGATCCCTGCCGCAATCTGGCTGCCTGGGTCAGGTGTTGTTGAGTTGTCTGATCCATCACCTGGTCAGTGGAGTATGAAGAGGGAGGTTTTCGCAGCGTGGAAGCGCCTTGGAAACATGCTTCGGTGGACAGAGATAAAGAAGTTGAGGAACACATTCAAGTACCTTTCTGCATGGTTTTTATTGTCAGACGGCGAGTCAATCGATTATCTCATTACTCTCTTTGATCTGATACTATCCGTCAGGCTTCACTACAATCACATCTACTGCCATCTTATTCGGCAAGACTTCACTGAACATGCGGCCTTCCGCACTTATCCTCGTAGGCGTGCTCACGCCCACATCTGGAATTCTTGGTTCTCTTGCTTGGCCATACATACAACGCCGATACGGATGGTCAAATTTAAAAGTCATTATCATACTCGTACTAATGGCGTCGGTCATTCCCGCTTACGGCTGTCTTGGCTTCTTGAGCATCTTTCAAGGCAAGTCTACCCGCTTTGGCGGGCTCACGACGCAAGGCGAAATGTTCGCCCTCGCTGTCTACTTCGGTGAGTTACTGTCCTTCGGTCTCAATTAGCGATCATGAATGCCATTCTCGTAGGTTCTGTTTATGGGGCCTTCCAAGGCTATGCACGAGCCTTCTTCGCTGAGCTTTTACCTCCTGGCGAAGAAGCCCGATGGTATGGCTTGTTCTCCATTACCGATAAGGTACGTCTTTTTTTCTTGCTTAAAGCTACATACCGCTAATCTATCTGTAGTCGAGTTCCTTCATTGGACCGCTCATCGTTGGCTTAATTGCGGACACAACGGGTAACATCCGTTATGCTTTCTTCTTCCTCGTTATCATGGTTTGGATGGCTTTACCCATCCTGATCCGTGTTGATGTGGAACGAGGTCGAAAGGATGCTCGGGAGTACCATTATACTGCTGCATAAACGTTGATCTGTTCTTGTCCGGCCGACCCGACATCGTCTGGTTGTGATAGTGTCCTAACTCGTGGCATACGGTGACTATTTTTTTGTAGCTCACAGAATCCGGCTTTCGGATTGAATCGACCATTACGTCTGAGGCCAGGTGAATGAGACTTCTTTGGAAACGGTGTCTGCCTAAAGCACTAAACATCCATCCATATATCGAATCGCTGATGCGATATGTAGTTCGGAGAAAATAATACATTTTCTCCAAGTTACAGCAAGTTATAAACAAAAAAATTGGGCTTGAGATTGTGAGACGTCGGTGTCGTCCGAAGTTTTACCGTGCGAACAGTACTTATACTATGTACCATACCTTGAGTTTACACAGAATCTCTGATACGCTCGCTCATCTTCAAACAGAAGCTGTCCGTCGGGAAACGATGGTATCAACAATGTCAATATTTGTCACTGGTTCACCTCACTTGGTGACGATAAATGGTGACGATACACTGGGCCTCTGTACTCTCACCGCAATGTCGTACACACACTGCTCCGTCGCAATTGTCAACAAAACCTCTCTAGGGAACATCAAGCTTCAGATACACGATCATCTGAACGACTCATTTAAAGATTGATGCTGACCGTCACAAGAAACTTTTCTGTTACTGTTCCATTGTATTGTGGCTCAACATCGCTCCGGGTCTGGAAACTCTTCACAAATTCGCACTGGAGAAGCTTTACCGCGGGTAATTATTCCCCCGTCTTATGTTGATGCTCATGGCATATAGCTTAAAGTTTGCGATCCTATTTTAATTTTCGAGTACGGGCATTGAAGATGATAGATGGAACCCGACCAAATCTGGAGTCCATTGCATACGAGAAAGTTTCAAAACCCACGAATCCGACACCTGCATATAAAATTTTGTCTTCTGGGCCACCCGACTGTTGGCGACTTATGGATATCTCTCCGTCACCACCATCGGTTGATAATCTGGAACTCGACTTTGATCGAGGCCGCTACCTGTTTCCCGTCCGACATGAGAGGCTACGTTTCAAACGGTTACGGGCTTTTTGTCTCCTTGATATAGATCCTGGCCAGAATGATGAGTCCGTCATGACCCGGATTGCCCTATCAGGAGACTCCACTTGTCTTTCTGAATTTCTACCATTCACTTGAAATCTGCGTCTTTTTTCTCTCGCTACCTACGAGGTTTTTCGATCGCCACCACTCATGTCGTCCAAACTATCTACCTGATCAATGATACATCTCTTAAATGTCTTTGGATTCGCTAGGAATTGGAATTTTGAGTTGAGAAAGTTCCCCTGTCTCGAAAATGCTTTGAATAAGCAAAATTTGCTTCGTATTTTTCTTCCGGCTGCCCAATGGATCAAGTCAACAGCGACCAATAATCACTGAAGATTATGATTATGGCAACGTGCTTCGATCTGAGCAGGCGAGCGGGTATTCTCGTGAAGGATTGCGCCAATCTTGTCTTGAAATATCCCTGGGTAAGAGAAATAGACTTGACAGCTGGTACTATTGGTTGTGCTCGAGGGCCAATTTCTTACTTCTCTTCTGCTGAGCGTTTCATCCCTGCAATTGGAAATTTTCCGTACTTTCACGGTGAATTCCTCTTTGAAGGGTCACGAGATAAAGGACGACGTCAGTGGATCATGATATGCAGAATCAATGTTCCAAATATAATGGATCATATACACCAATGTATTTTTCCGGGGCCTCTACGGGATTGCCGAGATCGTCCTTCTGGGACCTGCGTGATACGGAAATCGACTTGGGTCGGGCCCCTTGCACAGGAAATACCAATGTACGACCTCAAAGCCATTAGTGATAGTGTGCCTGTAATCCGGAGTTGTTGTGGGGTCGACATTGAGGGAAGATGGTCCGATGGTTCTGTTGATTGTTCTATGAAGAACGATTGATGATGACTGACTTGCTGTATGACCCTTGATCTTGTCAAATCGGTCCAATCGAAGAAACTATCTGTGCAGGATTGGACACGCTGCTCCGAGTTAAGTTGGATCAAGGCGGACGATAAAAAAGGAAAGTTCGGGTGATGATAGTCCTCATGTAAGTAATCTTATTATAGCCTCGTTGGGTCTTTCAGTTATTACCGTCCTGTGAGATGGGTTGCTTAGGTTTTCTTTCGAGTGAAGGAGTCCGATTCCACGAGGTGATATCCATAACGGACGCCTGGGCCCGCAAGGAATCAAACCAAGTTTCCCTCTTTAGAAATGGAGGTGTTACACCAATAACAAACCATAGCAAACACTCCGTAAACGTCCTGTTTTCCCCAACATAGCACGAGGTGATACACGAGCCAAACGCGATCCATCCCCGAGTGAAAAATGATATTCGTGACTGTCAGTGCAGATATTGTCCACGCACAAGTGAGGCGTCTTACAAACTTCGGAAGATTATGAAAAAGGAGAAAGTTTTCTAATGTAATGGTAGAATCAGGACTTGAGTAGTGAAAAATAAGAAATAAGAATTATAGGAGTGCCGACACTCTGTTGTTTATTTGATTTGGTTATTGTCATTATGGGTCACAAACCATCGATTGGCGCTAAGAGTCGCACAGCTCCATATACGGTCCAGATTGGCATATCCGCAGCTACCTCCTTTTACTTACACGTTGTGCTCGAACAACATGCGAATCCAGCCAGAAATCTTTGTTTCCGACGTCAGAATCCTTGTCTCATCGGATGGTACAGAACTCTATGCTGAAGCCGCCGGTGATTGCTCAAAGCCCGCAATTGTGTTCATCCATGGATTCTTTTTGAGCAGTATCGTCTTCGATGGCATATTCGACGACCTATCGTGGTTGAGTAAGGCTTATCTTGTGAGTAGTACGGTGATCTCAGTTCTAGCCCTCATACTCAGTGCCTCGTTGATAGGTCCGATACGATGTTCGTGGTCACGGTAGAAGTGGGAAGCCAAGGTTCGAAGACGCTTGGGAGTCCCGGAGGTTTGCGGAAGACTTTGATACTGTACTTCAAGCATTCCAACTAACAAAGCCATTTGTTGCCGGGTGGTAGGTGTCCAAATCAACTTTCTTTGTAAGACTCCTGGCCGAGCGCTCACTGTTGCAGGAGCCTCGGAGGTTTGTCTCATAACGATCACCCATGCTTCACCAAGTCAAATTACTGATAGCCACGAACATCGCGGACATCCTCTCGTTCCAGGAGCCAGCATACTTGTCGGGTATTATCTATATCGCGCCGCTGCCAACTATGGGAAACATCTCCCAAGTCATGTCGGATGTTTGCCACGAGTGCTTTCCACCTCTCATAGAGAACCACGACGTTGACGCATATCAAGAAGCCTCAAACACTTTTGTATCTCTCTGTTCTACTTTTATGAACCATTCCATGCGACTCGCATGCCTTGGTAGTTTCTTGCTGCAACCGCGCTTTGTGGCAATGAGCTTACTCTCTAGAACACAAGGCGAAACTGGATTATTGAGGGCAGGAAAGGAGTTTGGCCTACCGTTATTGGTGTTTCTGGGGAAGAAGGATGATCTCATTATCAACGAGGAGATAATCAGCTGGACTTCAGACTGGAAGAAAGCGAGAGTGGTCGAAATAGATGGAGATCATACACCGTGGTTAGGAAATCCCGTTCTGTTCAGACGGGAAGTCTTGGATTGGGTTAGAACGACTGCCTCGAGGTGTTAGCTTGAATCATTTTTCTCCGTATCTTACTCACCTACTCAGCTCATGTATATATTATTTAATGCTCAATACATTGCCTTCATTCTCGCTAAGGCAGAAACGCTAAGGCAGAAAACGAATTGAAGTCAGGAATGTCCAAGTTGCGACATATTCGAGATCAGTGCCTGAACTAGGTTATATCCACAAGCGATCATATTCAGGTCGCAGCGACCAAATCCTCGGAACCATCTTACTTTACCTTGACACGCCTGGGTAAGTCAGTACATAACTCAAGCTCTTGATCCAGATAACAGTGAATTTCTGGACTTCTGTAAAGAACTATATATACACATGGACCCAGACGTACGATCATACGGATTGAGTGGTCTGATTTCTTCCCAAGGAATGGACGACATTCCGTCCCGGATACCTCAGGGCAGCTGAGGACATGCCCTGATATGATGATCAGCGTAAAATTTTGGGAAATATCGAAAAATTGTTTTTTGCGACCTCAGGACATGCGCATGGATAACAGACAAGACACAATTTATAAGCCTGAGTATTTTCTTGTAAGGTATGTGATCCCAAATGATGGAGGTCACGCTCCCAACTGATAGCAGCCACTCGGCCTTGGTAGCATCGGCACCATCTTTCATGGACTTAATGGACATGTACACAGAAGGTGCTCATGTCAAGCGGTCTGACCGAAAGTCGGATTTTCAATGGGGTAAGGTTCAATATTTGTTTGCCATGTTGTGGCGTTATGCCCATCAGTTTCTCGATATGACCATACTCAACCGACAGACACCCTGAATTGGGAAAAGTTGGCTGAAATTCCAAGCGGTTCTTTCGTAATTGGGATAATTGGTTGTTCAGCTTGAATCTTACCGGCTTGACAGCATATGTACAAGGAGAAGGCGAGCCTTTCCCCCGGAATTTGGTCCGATTCATTATACGGACTTGCTTATCTTTATTTATGGATCTTAATCGTCTTCGACAGGACCACGTGTCATCTAGTCGACCGTAGCACTCTCTTCTCCGCCTCGGGCCTACCGGTTGTTCTGTCGTAACAAGAGCAGGCAAAACTCTATCAATCTGATTTCACACTAGTTCTGTGTCTCTTCAGCAGTTGAGCGGGGCCTTCCTGCTCTTTTGTGTGACTTCCTTTGCGTTAGGGTCAGTTATTTGATCTGCTTCTTTTCCAGATGGCCCAAATCGGTCTCACTAATTGAGGCATCTGTTGCTTGATTAGCAGTTCAGTGACACATTCTGGGGATTGCATTAGGTTGCCCTTACATAACCCTACGATACTTGGCCTAGTGCAACGTTTCAGCTCATCTGCCTCGGGCGCCTCAAGAACAAACACCTATCGACGGCGCAGCTAGGTTCGTCGTAATTCCTTGTCTCTCCCACAATGGATATTTCTTAGTCAAGTTGTCAGACTAGAAAGTCCGAAACTTGATCTTACAAGGATCTACGAAATACTTAGGCAGAGCCATTTACTCGTCTTATTACCGGTCTCTTTCTTGTAACGTGAACGCCGGCCTTCCAGCACGCGTCTGTCTTTTAAAGGTGCCTCTAACATTGAGCCCGACTTCAAATCGAATGACTACTTCGTTCGGGATGCCCCCCGACACATAGGTCAAGTCCGCTTTTCTCACATGCCATGCATCACCAAGCAGTAGCCGCTTTGTTCTTGATAGAAAATTCACAAGCCATGATGACGATGTGGTCAGATCTCCGAGATTACTTTTTACAGGATGTCATGACTAGACTCTCAGTCTCTAACCCAGCTGCGCCTGTAAGTCAGTTATTAAGTGTGCTGATATGTTCGATCATCAGTCACATTCTAGATAACGACGTTAGTATCTGGGAGTCTACCTACCAATGATACCGCTTTTACTGCAGCACCACGACAATACAGTACTCTTCAGAGCGGGCTGCTAGATCTCAGATTCAATTGGGATCCCAAGAATCGTTTTTCTGTGGAAACTATTTGGCGTTATGTTGATGTAAGTCAACGGACCATCACTGTTGGCCATAAGTCTAATGCAGGTGGGATAGTATCTGGCAGCTACGGACATGTATGGAATGCCAGCTGTGCGACATCTTGTTATTGTCGCCGCCTCGCCGCCCTTTGACGATACCATTGGTGCGGACCCAACATGTTACAGCGGCAGTTCTCGTTGGCATCAACTCGCACTCAAGATCACTCAGGTATGGACGAAGAAAATGCTGATAACTGTGTGATTGATATGCTATAGGCTAATATCCAATGCCACTTGGTTTTGTCGCCCAATCAAGACATGCGGTCTCTCGTGGTTCTATTTGAAGAGACTGTAAGAATCATTGATTAATGCCATGATAACTCTCTGAGCGCTGTCTTGCTTCCAGCTGAGGTTACAGAATGCTGTTGAAGAATCGCCGTCTTTTCCTGTTGATCGTACTAATATGATTTGTCGCTTATCAACTGGGCCACAATTTTATTCAGCTTCCGGTTCGAATTCATTCTCATGAAACACTGAGAGATTACATACTAACGAATGCTGTTCTGTAGTTCCTCACCTTAACGTACGTAACTTTGATAGATTATCCGCAATGTTTGCTGTCCCTTAATAACCGACGATGATCCAGCCGATGTCTCAACGTGCCAGTGTGTTGCCCCGTTGCAACAACTCTTTTCCCCCTCCGAACCACGTCAACGTCGACGACAGCATGTACGGCCTCACTTCTCCAAGTGAGCCTGAAAATCCTCCAAGCCTAGTAGCTCAACTGCAACAGGTCCACGGTCTCACCAAGAAGAAGGTGTATGGCACCAAGCCAGTGCACACGCCATTCGTACGAGAAGATAGAGTGCATAAGGAGCCTCCATGTGCCCCTGCACCTTTGATCCTCCCTTCTGTGCAGTCTACTGGTGGCGGAAGAGCAGTATCTACTTCTAAGGCGTCTCGCATCAGCCGTATGGCTCAAAGTAGTCCCACCGAACTACAAGCACGCAGACCAGGCTTTCCACGGCGTAATTCGCGCCTGTCATCTCCAGAGACAGATAGTTATTCTTCGCCAACGTCTTATACTACTCCTTCAAATATACCGTCGCCCGTTTCCCCGACTTCCCTGGTGAACATATACAAACAATCTGCCCCGACTGCTTCTTCTCAAGCAGAAACTAGTCTTGACCCTAGCTGGGGAACGACAGAGTACAAATCCCACGTTTCATCTCTATCGCAACCGTCACTTTCTCCATCGCAATTTCCGACACCTGTCTCCTCTCGACCTCTGGCAGACCCCTGGCAAAATAACAACATCAATATTTCCGAGCCAATCGTACCATCTGCTGTTACGGAACCCATCCAGTCTCCCGTCTGTTACACCTCGTCTTCTCGTCTAGTGGGGCCCACAGACAATCGCCGTATGTCCAGCGGAGCAGACGATGCCCCTTCGCAATCCTTGCCACGGCGATCTTGCTCCTCGGATGATGAACCCTTCACCTTCTCTGCCGAATATGTTGCAGCAACAGCAACAATGTTCAAGAACGAAGTCTTGCCTGCCTACCCAGAACTTCAGTCTGCGTTCCCCGAGGTCATCTCGCCGCGCCACGCGTTCTTCGTTGCCCAGGATCAATCGTCGACTCCAAGTCCGGAGTCTTCATACGATCCAGGTGAATTATACATCTCGGCTGAACGTGAAGAGATCCGCCAACAATCTTTCTCCCAAACCATGAAACAGCCTGCGCCTGGCTCTAATTCTCCAGGGCTTTCGTGTGGTGCCACATCTTATTCTCCTGGTAGCAGCTCCTCCCTCACTGGCTGGGCAGGTTGAATCGTACATTTTAATCGATTTTCTGTGTAGATTTCGATTTTTTTTTTGTCCAATCGACTCTCGTCTGCATTCCATGTTGTATCTTCCTCACATAATAGTTTTGAACTTATTCCGCCATCATTCAACAGCATCGGAATATGCTTGTAACCGGCATCATAATGGGACTTGGTGTAATATGATTATCTTAGGCAAGATGCTGTGCTAATCTATGTTAAATGGTCAATATTGGAGATTCACACAAGCTTTAAAGAGACCATCGAACGGAGTTTAGCGGCCTTCTTCCAGAACGTAAGTATCTTTGGGCCTTAAATCTCAAACCTTAGCGTTCAGCTCTCAGCAACTGTTACCAGAGTGAGTCGAACACCTTTTCTGACTTCGAGCTTGAAGCTTAAAGGGCCGGCCGGAATGCTATGATCGGGGGAAGAAGGACCAGACAAGAAATTTGAAATCCGTTTTAACGGAGTTGATCTAAGACAAATAAGTTGACTAATCGAAAGAGATATACAACGGACAACGGATCGATGCGCCGTAGAAACTTGAAGCGGTCATTCATTGTGATTGCTCTGCATAAATCTACAGTCGCGTGAGCGAAAATATAAATCGGTGATAACGTGGGACAACTAACCTTGATAGTCTTGTCCGCTCCCCCAGTGATAAGCCGAGTCCCGGTCTGGTCGAAGGTAGAGCAAAATACTCCGGCTTCAGCCTCAAGCGATCCAGGCTGTGGAACGTCTTCCAAATTCTGGAACGGGGTTCCAGTGTTGTAATCCCAAAATGTTAATGATCCATTATCAGCTTGAAGTATATCTTTGATGAACGGCTACACGAAGAAAACTTTAGAATTTGCTCACCTCCAGAGAAGAATACACCCTCAGCGTTAACAGACAAAGTATTGATGATCGCGTTGTGCCCACTAAAGTTGAAGACAAACGAGCCTTCAGGGCATTTCCATTTCTTGATGTTGTTACCACCAGCAGAGCCAGAGGCAAAGGAATATTCAATTGGGTGTACAGCCAAGGATCGGACGGACTTCTTGTGGTGAGTTAAAGTTACCGTTGTCTTTCCTGCCGCCAAATCCCACAACCTAAATTAGAGATGTGTAATCCGATCTATTAGAGGAAGACTCTGGCACACACCTAATGGTTGAGTCCATACTTCCAGTGATCACCTGGGGGTCAGACTCCTGGCATTTGACGTCTGCCACTGTTCCGGTGTGACCCGTGAGGGCATGAACTTGAGCCTTGGTTCGCATATCCCACACTCTCGCTGACGCATCTCGCCCAGCCGTCACCAAAATATCAAGTGTAGGGTGGAGTGAGAGGGAATAAACTCCAGAGAGATGTCCGTGATAATGACGAATTACTTTGTTAGCTTCCAGGTCCCAACATTTGACCATCTTGCAGGCCAGTCAGTAGCAATTCCATAACGGATGTAGAACGTTCGTACTTTATCCTCACCACAGGAAAACAGGTACGGATGTCGTGGAGAAACGGCGAGGCCACGGACAGTGGAGATATGTCCAGTTAGTGACAACTTCAGTTCTCCCGAGGCTAAGTCCCATATTTTGATGACACGATCTCCTGCACCAGTAGCGAACCATTTGTTGCCAGGTTCGACGGCGACGCTTCTCACCCAACCTAAATGGCCAGAAATGACGCGAACAAGCTTCCATGGCGAGTGATAGGTAGGTTTTACTGTTCTTGTCGTTTTGTGGAGAGTAAGAGCTTGCGATAGCTTTGTCGACGTGCTGAAAGTTGATTGTTGGGGTGCTGGAGTCTTGTCAATAGTAGCTATCATTTTGGATGTGGCATTATCTGCGGATGCTGAAATTCAATAGTTAAGTCGAACGGACATAGTATCGAGAACACGAAACGGACGCCCAGCTGTTATCATCTTCCTATTTTCCTTTGGACGTGATGGCCCTACCGGCCCTTGTTGCGCTATTAAAGCTGCAGGTAGTTCCTTGTAGTCGCGATATTCATCGTTTATTTTAACAGAAAGTCGTAGTCTCGCACTATGTAAATGTCATAAAGCAGAAAAGATGAGATGTTATCATCACTGGCCTTTTTTCCTCTTCCTGAGAACCGTCTTCTGAAATTGAAGCGAAAACTGCCCGCGTGCGTTGAGCACTTTGTTGAAACAGAGAGTCCAGCGAAGGCAACGCTGCAGTCGTCATCTTGAATTTCCAACAGAAGTTCTACTAAGTCAAGCGTATTAGATGTTCGATGAGAGCAGAAACGACGTAGCCAGGCCGTCTCGATGCTGTAAGTAACGATGAGGAGGCTGTTTGTGACTGTTTGAATTCGGTTGTCCTCTACCTTTGACCACCACTACTCAAAGGTGTCGAAGCGAGCCGTTCAGCATAAAGTTGGGCTACAGTCGTTACAATTTGTTTCTCTGTAGTAGCACATAGTTGAGGATTGCACGAGAGAAGTCATGTCGGATGCAGCAGAGTTGAAAAAGCTCGTGAAACAGCTGCAAGGCGCTTCCAGTTCAGCGGTATGATTGATTTCCCCATGTCAGCCCCGTTATTTACCTTCGTTCACTCTGATTCCTTCACCTCGATAGGACATTATATCTCTATTAAACAAACTAAAGAATGAATACGAAGTAACAGAAGCAATTCTACGGGTGCGTTTTTATCTTTTCCATGTTTTCCGGATGTGGATTTGATGAGTAATCGACCATATAGGAGAGCAAAGCCGGTTTGGCAGTGGGCAAGCTTCGACAACACGCCTCCAAGGATGTTGCAGATCTTGCCAAGGAACTTGTCAAGAAGTGGAAGACCCAGGTTGAGAAGGCGAAGTTGGCAAATGGGACCAAGACACCAAGTGCCAGTGTCAATGGTAAAGGTGCGTGTTCCCCACCTGTTCTAGGTATTAGCTGATCATTTTCAGATCGCAAAAATTCTATTGCTAGCTCTGCGAGTACACCTATGTCACCTGTTGGCTCTTCTTCAGGAACTCGGACCTCCAAGACCGATGGCGTAAAAGGTGGTACTGGCGATGCTACGCGGGACAAGTGCATCGAACTCGTTTATGACGGTTTGGCGATGGATTCTGGTGCTCGTGAGTATTGTCATCCGCTTTTTTTTTCAACCTGATCCGAGCATTGTCTAGCGGCTGAGCAGATTCTCAGCAGAGCACAAAGTCTTGAAAAATCTGTATACCAGAAGCACAATGGTTCAACCGGTGTCGAGTACAAGAACAGGATGCGCACCTTATTCGTCAATTTGAAGGACAAGAACAATCCAGGGCTGCGCGAGAGTGTCGTTAGCGGACAACTGTCGGTAGAAAAATTGAGTACAATGTCAAGCCAGGTGCGTCCAACTACACCATTCTCTGCGACGTTGCCAACATGATATGTGAATCAGGACATGGCGTCTGAGGAACGAAAGGCTGCTGACCAAAAGATCAAAGAAGAAAATTTCCACAAATCCTTAGCGGCCGGTGAACAACAAGCCGAGACAGACGCGTTCCAATGCAGCAGATGCAAACAAGTATGCGTTTCTTCACTTCTTTCGTCTCAGACTTTTGAGTCCGTTTTGCGTAGAGAAAATGCCATTACCGTCAAGCTCAGACACGCAGCGCCGATGAACCGATGACTGTAAGTCCTCGGTGTCTTCAAGTTATAGTTTGACCTTAATACCTCCTTCAGACCTTCGTAACGTATGTATCAAGACGGTGTGTCGCCAAATATATACTAAACTTTCATTTATTACTAGATGCGCCAATTGTGGCAACAGGTCTGCCATTTTCTGTTTCCATTCCCATGAACCAAGCTCACAACATTATCAGATGGAAGTTCTCGTAATTTCTCCACCCCCAACCCCCGCTTTGTTTTTCATTTATCTATTGCTTTCGTCCCACCAACATAGGTCCGATTGTCAATCTGCGCTCAGACCCAGTCGGTGTTACCGATATTTTAGCTTTCCTGTACCCTTTGCGACCTTCAACAATGAACACTAAGTTCCAGATACCCATTATCTTGGTCATCATCAAGATTCAAGATATTCATCATAATGGCTAGCTTGGTTGTTTTCTGCATGCTACGGTAACAAAGTAACCGAGAAGAAATGCCTAAGTAATGTCACCTCAGAATTCCAAGAATGTGGGATGTTTACAAACAGAAAAATTTCATCAGAAGGTGTCTTTGAAACCTGAGTCAATACGATAAGACGCCGGAAGTGACATAGAAGCATGCAGAGAAGTCTCTAACGCAAACGCTGACATTTGGTTGAATAGATGAAAGATAATTGTTGGGACACGTAAAAAATTCGACTTAAACAGCATATATCTATGAAGAGACTAGCTTGTTAGATCGCCAAGGATGTTTGGGCACAGCAACGCCAGAGGCTTTTCTGGATTTCAGACGATTGTTCGTCAGGTGTGACACCTGGAGAGAAAAGGTGTGAAGAATACGAGGGAAACCGATGGACATCTGGCGAGGCGGTGTGAGTTCTTCTACATAGCAACATTGCGGGTGCACAGCAGATGGCTAATATGAATTTTGTCATGCCGTATTCATTGACTTGTGATGAAAATCAGTAGTGGGTGGGATTGTGCGAATGATTACTTTCTCGGGTCCAAACGCTCAGCAGACCGTGGGAAGGAGAAGTCTTCGACAATCAAAAATAAAGTGTTGTGGGGGTATGACAGCAGTTTAACTTGATGATGAATTCCTGCCTGTCAAGTCTGGACCCAGATGATCAAGTCAGGAGTCCGCATTGATATCGGGTTATAAAGGGACACTTGAAACGTGTTTCCATGTCCATGGCTTGAAGTAGTCCAATGCGGCATGGGTGTATGCTAGTCAGCTGTTATCAAGTGCTGTTGGAACGATTGATGATTAGAAATTGTCAACGAAGCTCAAGTCGTTCCCAGGTTTGGGATCGTTTGGGTTGGGGTATATAAGTAGATAGGTAAGTAGGTAGGTAGGTAGGTAGAGTTTGAGTATATCGCCCGATGTTGCGCTCGAAAGTCACGTCTTTGGTACTGCTTCTTATATTTGCGCTATCTGTATGGAGTGGTACCCCACGACCCGCTAAACCCTTTATCGAACGCGGCGAGTGTGGTGGTGTTGTCAACCCTCTACTTCGCTCAGAGCCCCTTCATTCCGATGCTGGCCTCTTTAAACGACAGATTGGGACGTGTCCTCCTGATTCGCACCAATGCTCCAAAGGTCAATTTAGTATTTTGAGTCTAAATAAAGTGTCTTATAGTGTTACATCACCTTTTAGGCGTAGGTTGTTGCCCAAATGGGTTTGATTGCATTGGACAAGACGGATGTTGTCCTAGTGGGGAGACCTGCACTGGCGACCCCCAGTGTTTCCCGGAAACTTTCCAATGCCCAGGAGAAAATGCAGGCTGCTGCCGTGAGTATTTGATCGAGTCTGGAGGAAATTATATTCTGAATAGTCACTTTACAGCCGATGGTTCTACCTGCGGTCAAGATGACGACTGTATTACTGAGACAATAACCATACAGACAAGGACGACCACACGTCACACTACTGAGTCGCCAACGACGACGTTCAAAACAATAATACCGACAACGCATCAGACTAGTGCCACAACACACGAGGTCACTATTACCACTTTTCCTACTTTTAGTACTCAGGCTAGTGATACTCTGACAACACACATTGTAACGGAGACGGGACTTTCTGGAGGAACATCGTTGGATGATCCTACGACTGTACCAACATCAACGACACCAAACTTTCCCACAGTATCAATGACACCAAACCTCCCCACAATCACCAGTTTGACAACTTCGGCTCCGCTTGGAGTGGCTACAGGAAACTTGTAAGTTCGTCTCATATATATATATTTGCGACCAAAGCCTCATTTTGTATATGCCTTTGGGTTAGCAATGGAGGCGTTAGCGGACGTGTATCTACTTCAACCAGAGGAACATCTGCTTTCTTGATTGGTGTAGGTTTTGTAATCAATCTCATTTACCTCTAAGAGGTGTTTTGCCATCTTTGATTTCTTTGCTGCACCTTACTGAAAATTGTCTCAACCACATACACAGTTTTCAATTCTAATCATTGCATTATCATCGTTCTGATTGTCTTCAACGTTCGTATTATCTGTGGCGGGTACTGCTCACTAACGGTGTTACAAATATTGTCATTGTCTTCTCTAGCTTTTGCATTGTCTTCGATTCCAAAATCTAACATTGTATCATGCAACTTAATGACGGATCCCTTGTTTTGCTGCCAATGTGGTGTCCAGTGCTACTACTATCAGTAATGCCCTATAAAGTACATTGATGTTGGAACGTCATTCACGACACGTAAGGCACCATCACTCTCGAGTTCTCTTCTTCCTCATTGTTTCTTCACTACCGCCATTGTTTCTCCCCTTCCTTTATTCATTATGCTCATGATCTCGTCCCTTGGCCTAATCCTGCATTGTTACTATTATATATATGTACAACTACGTATCTTACTGCACCCTCAGTCAATTATACCTTGAACTGAGGGTGAGCGTCTAACTGTACATATCCTCGATCGGACCCACATGCTGACATAGTTATGTAGATTTATTCTAACTGATCTATCAGGTACAGTATCTCAGTCAATCATATTTTGAACTGAGGATTTATTCTTATCGATCTATCAGATCTGTTGGTATACAAAGTTATCATTCTAACAGGTCAAGGGTTCTGCTGCGTACCACTGAACTGACGATGCTGAGAATATCCCCTGACACTATGCTTCCTGCTCTTCACACTCGCGAGCCCTCGCTTTGTTCGGAATCGATCAAATCAACGGCGTGTCTGGATTCCGCGCGTTATCTTTCTAAAAAAAGATCTCTTGTTTTTCCCGCTCCTTCGCCCTACACTAGACAATGGAACTGTTCCTCTTGGTACCGTGAACCTGGCCACTGACGCGGCCTACCCTCGCATATGACCAGTCAGGCTAAATGCTCACTGGCCCGCCTCCGAGACCCCTTTCGACCGAACTACCGGGGAGTTCACTGTATAGTCCAGGAAACTCAAAATATTCTTGCAGCAGACCGGCCTGGACCAATATATATTCGCCCCCGATTCCAAGCCTGAGTGGTTCATCTCTGCACCAGATGTCACTACGGAGCCCGTCGCTCATGCCAATTGGCAAAGCAACAATGGTCTCATCATTGGCATAATACGCGCCGCTGTATCCGAGGCTGAACAGGAAGACCTTGACACTGACGGCACGGCAAAACAATGCTACGATGCATTGAAGGTGAGAGCTCAGTGTGAGGGGCCTGTAAAACAAGTGGCTTTGATCCGCAAACCACTTTCTACCTACGTGCCCGTTTCGGAGCCAATTGAAAATACCACCCGCAAGATTTGCGAACTAATTGATCGGGCATTTACCATTGGGGCCATTGACAAAGTACTTCTCAAATGCATAGCTCTCCTTAACTCAATCAACAACAAGTCCTTTGAGGCCATTCAAATGTAGGTATCTTGCAGTCTCTCTGATGCCACCAAGGAGGCATCCTATAGGTCTGCTGACATCAGGAAACTGTTCCAAACCATTGATAGCCTTGCTAACTTCTCCAAATCACCTGCTGTCAACACTGCTCTTGCTATCAAGGCAAGCACTCATACTCATTGATAAGACCTACTTGTTGCTGAGCACCATTACTGATATCTCTGACTATCTTATCTGGGCAGCATCTGATGTGGACATAGCATGGGTTATGCACAAGTCACATGATATTATCATGTGTGGTCTAGCCCCAAGGTCTGGAACAATGTAGCCATTGCACAGGATTTTAGTGATCACAAGACTGCTGGATCATGAACCTCATCATGTTGAGTCTAGCCTTTGGATCTAGAATGATAAGGTTGAGACCTTTCCTTAGCAACAATTGCTAGCAACATTACTTAGCAACAACAATACTTCTTCTCAAAATGGATATTAAAGACCATGTAACCCCTTACTCAACATTTCTCTTGTCTTGCTTACAAATATAGCTGAACAGCATCTACACTTCAGATATTGATGTTAGGTATGCTTTTTCTTCTTACTGACACCTATTATACATCTTTTTGACATTGCATACATACACTTGGTTACCATACTGACATTCAGTATGTATTATGGAGACTTTGGCAGATGCCATTGCTGGCAATGACCAACTTTCCTTTCTGAATACTATACTTGTATAGATAATACTGCCTGTACATACAGCAACAGAACAGAGAATCCATCAGAGTATTGTCCTCTCCTTAGTATTTTTCAGCTCTTAGGCTTCAGCTCTCTTCTGATCACTCTTTCTCATCATTGTTAACAACTTAGCAACAAGTCTTGATGACCTTGTATTTGATTTAGCATGGGTACCAACTGTGGGTACTATTTAGTGTGCTGCAACTTAGCAATGCTAGCAACTATGGCTAGCAACCAGTTTGCATTTGTTCTCCCACTCTTACCAATTTCACTTACCCCTTCTCCCATCTCCCCCCTGTTACTAGGCCCTTACCCTCCTTAGCAATCTTCCTTGTCACCCTAGTTATTAGTGACTTGTTTTGCATCCCTATTCTTTTATCCCTCTTTCTTAACAACTTTTGCTTTCCTACCAACTCCATTGTTTCCAATCACTCCGTCCACCTCTTTACCAACTTATTTCCTTCCTCTCTTCTGAGTGATTTCTGCTAGCAACCCTGCATTATTGTCTAGTGAGTTAGGCTAGCAATAGCAACATTTCTCACTTGTCTCCTACAAAACCCATTCATCCATTAGCTCTTGTTTTCTGGGACATTTACTGACTTGCCCCCATTACTTCCTATTGCCAGCTACCTTATCTGGTTGCTTGTGTTTAGGCTTTCTTTTGTTTTCCCTGCATGGCAGCTAGGCAGCATAGGAGAACATCACCACAACCATGGGCTTGGATATCCATGCTGTGAAGTCTGTTTTGCACTGAGTTTGTCATGCCAAGGCCATACCAAGGAATAGTGTGTGAGGCAAGGAGAAGGAATGGCCAGGAGAACTATTGAAGAGTTAAAAACTGCATGCAGAGCCACACAGGGAGTAGCAAAGAACACTAAAACAAGTGGATCAAACAACAAGACTGCCAAGAATGGTATAGCTATAAAAGATTTTGATGGACAGGCTTACATCATGGATGCCTCACATCTCCAGAAGATCCAGCTGGAGGTACAGAAGATGGATGCAGCAACATATGCTGACTTTGCCAGAGTTGCAATCAATTTGACTGATTTCTTTGCATACCAGAGCTTCATAGCAATAGAGAATAAATACAATGACTTTGGTGACAAACTTAGAGTGTCTGTTGACTGGGGAGATAACATTAATTGTGATTGTGAGACCATACTAGCAATGACCATAATCTCCTCTCCTGTCCAACACTTGACCATCACCTCACTCAATGAAAACCCTTCTATCTTGACTCCAGTGCAACTGTGGCACATATAGCCCTGCCACTCAGACTTTATGGCACTCCACTCAATTCCACCACAAACAGTCTGAGTACAGGCAGGACTTTGGTTGAGGCTCTAGGCATTGGACAAGTTCACCTCCAGGTTCAAAACAAAGCTGAACTTATACTTGAAAACATGTTATACATCCCCATGTCCACTGTTTGCCTTATATCCATCTTGGCACTTGTCACTGGTATGCATGCTTCTATAATGTTCAGCAAAACTGGAGTATCTATCTTGGACAGCACCAGCAGAATGCTCCTTGCCTCAGGCCCACTTATCCCTGAACAACAATTGTACACACTCAACCTGCAAGCTGCACTGCACTATCCAAACAACCACTCAGTGCACAACATCCCATCAATCTTGATACTTGGCATCTAGGTTATGTTAATTGCCAAGTAGTTGCCATTATGACATGTGCTGGTCTCCTCCCAGGTATGCTATCCACCTCCATTCATGCATAACCAAAATGTGATCAATCCATTCTTGAGAAACAGACAAAGTCATTGGTACCCAAAGTGTGAGAAGAAGGGCATAGGGCAAGTGAGAGATTACAAATTGTGTGGATAGACCTAGTGGGACCAAGGAGTGTTCAGTCACATAAAGGAAATAAACATATCATGGATTTGGTAGATGATTACATGAACATGCCTTGGTCAATACCACACAAATTGAAGAGTGGCACATTTGTGGCCTTAAAAACATGGAAAAAGGCAAGGGAATTTGAAACTGGAAAAAAAGTTGCTACTTATCACACAGGACATAATGGGGAACTCAAGAGTAATCAGATGGAAACATGGCTAGCCTTGACAGGATCAAAGCATGAATTGGAGCACCATATATGTCCCAACACATGGGGCATGTAGAACAAGTGCACAGGACACTCCATGGAAAGGCAAGAACAATAAAGATAGCAGCAAAATTTTCAGACTACCTTTGGAATGAGTTATACATGATCACAATACACCTGCATGCAAAAATGGCCCCAAAGTCTCTTGGCAGCAAAACTCCATTTGAATTGTGGTATAACCAGAAGCCTAACTACTATACATGCAGGATATTGGATGTTGAGCCTTTGTTCTCATTCTCAATCAACACAACCTGAAATTGAACCCCCAAAGTGTTGAATGTCCTAATAGGCTATGCACAGAACTCAAAAGCTTATTGGTGTGATGATCCACAAACTTGCAAGATATATGAGTCATTTCATGTATGTTTTCTGGAACAATGAGATGGTTACCCAAAAGATCTAAGCCTGCAAGACCTCACTGAAATACATGCAGAAACTGGCAAACTGACCTAAATCAATGCAATAGAGAGATTGGCAGCCAATGCACCATTTGTTGCAGACAACAAAAATGACACACAACTGTACAATACACCTGTTAACAAGCTCAATGAAGACCACATGCAGAACATTGCCAAACTACCTCCAAAACTGCCTATGCCTTGACAATCAAGCCACATACCCATTCCCACAGCCAAAGCAAGCCCTAGCACCTCACCAACATATTCAGCAACAGTGCTAGCAACCTGGTGCTAGTTATTGAATATAACCACCAGACCTGACAAGTTTCATTTATTTCTTGTGCTGAATTAGAAGATGATGTCTTACCTACAGATGATTTACTTACAGAAAACCTACAATGCCCTTCTCTTGCCTATATCCATGCTACCATCCTTCTCTTTTTGAACCTCTACCTACTAACTCCTATGACATCTCTACAGATGTTTCTGATCACAAAATTCTTGGACTTACAACCACAACTCCCTACTCCTCTACTACTAAAATTGGTATAGATGTCTTCATTCATTACTCCTTCCCCACTATTTTTATTGCTAATAATACTAAACATAAAGGTGTTCAGGTCAAAAAGAAGTACAAACCTGTTGCTTTGAAAACCAAACCCATTGATTGCTAGCCAAGTATCAGAAGACTTTTGCATCAAGCACAAAATTGTTGGTGATCCCCTAGTGACCAGGCTGACACTTGACCCCAACCCACCTCTTTTTGTACTGACAGGACAAATTACCAATGAGGACAAAATAACCTTTGTTAGCAAACACAACACTAGCTTCCTCACTAGCAATGAACTCAATATATTGGTTAACTTTGTTGCTAAGCAAAATCAAGCCTTTGCTTGGGACAACTCAGAACACAGCAGCCTATGCCCTGACTTCTTTCCACCAGTATGCATACTGACAGTATCTCATATTCCCTGGGTCCAGTATAATTGCCCTATCCTGCCTAGCCAAATCATATGCAACATGCTCATTGGCAGCTTCACCCACATTTGAATGGAGCAGCTGTATGAGCTGCCTGCACAAATACCCAGGGAGCTGGCTAAGCCAGCTCCCTGCATTCATGTGCAAAGTGCAGATTTTGCTCTGACACAGCTGGCAGAGGGGGTGAAGGTCCCTTTTGATGACAGTGGGGGTGATAGAGTTATGGGGGAGTCCTCAGCAGTTTAGCAGTGGGGCTCTGAGGTTGGGGTTGTCATTGCAGTAGACTTGGTGGGGAACTGTTTTACATGCCAGCTATGCTGTTGGGTGTGTTAGCATAGGGGCAGAGATACTTTCTTGAAGTTTGGTTTGCTCATTCTTGCAATCTGTCAATCTCTGAGTGTGAGGAGTTGGGTGGATGACTTCAAGGGTGGGGTGTTTGGAGGCTTTTGTTTTGGGTGGAGAGGTGCTTGCATAGGCATTTTTCAAACTCCAGAGTATTGCATTTTGTCAGGAGTTAGGCATTTGCTGTACTCCAGAGTATCATGTTTTGTGCCTGGTTGGGGTTTTGCTGCACTCCAGAGTATCAGCAGAGGGTTGTGCTTGGTTGGGGTTTGTAGATTCTGGGCCAGCTACATGATATTCCTTCTTGTTCCTGGCCAAGGATAAGTCCAGAGATGGGCAGGGGAGTCTTATGTGTTTCTAGCATGTTTGGAGCTTGGGGTGCTGCCAGAGCTTGTTGGGACAAGTGTGTTTTAAGTCCAGAGCATGGGTTCATCCTTCTTGGAGTAAGGGTCTGTAGTCCAGAGGTGGCATGGAGGTTGGTGGGTGGATAATTCTTCTTGGTGGAGTTGCTTTTGGCACAAGGAAGGGTTTTGGAGTTGGCATTCTGTGGGTTGTTCTCCCTAGAGGTTGTGGAGGTGGCGTTTATGGGCAGGTCAGCTGCTAGCTTACTGGCAGAGTTGCATCAAGAGTTGTACTGGAGAGTTCAGTGTTGTATTGGAGGTCCAGCAGTAGTTTCATCCCTTCTCAGAGTGGAGCCAGTGGAATGGAGGCAGTGCAAGAGTTGGTGGGGTGCAGACTTGCTGGCAGAGCTCTTCTGGATTTGGTGGAGCACAGGCAAGGTTGGTCTGAGGGTGAGCTCAGGGTTTTATGTCTTCTTCTAGAGTAGGAGCCAATGGTCCAGAGTTGGCATAGGGGCTGGTCAGTGGATGGCTCACCAACAGAGTTGACTTCAGAGGTGGTGCGGAGCAAGGGAAAAGGGCCCAAGGACATGTTTTGTTGATCCATTCTTCCCAGCACACAAACCAGGGGTCCAGAGGCAATGTAAGGGTTGGGTTGGGGGTTTGGCCTATTGGCAGAGTTGTGGTGGAGGTCAGGCTGGGCAGGAAGGGGGGTCCAGAGTGGGATTTTCCTTGTTATTCATATCAGCATAACATGCAAATGTTTAATGGAAGTTACCACTGAGTGGCAGAGTTGTTGGATAAGTGGCAGAGGTCCCCAGAGTTGTGCTTGGATGTGGTGGATGTAATCTGGGTGCTTTTCAAGAGCTTGGGTGGGTTGGACTGTTGCCCAGACATGGAAAGACATCATTTGTGTTGGGGAGTAGTTGTCCACAAATGCTGGAGAGTGGCAGAGAAGTTGGTCACACAAGGACATCACTTGAGACTCTTGGGGGGTCATGATGGAGGTGGGGGCAATCTTCCATTCATGCTCTGGAGCAGTCTGAAGATTGTTGTAGATGGAGCAGAGGTGGGTCTTGGCACTGTGGGGCAATCAACAAGGTTTCTGATCAGGTAAAAGGGGTACCACTTCTTTGGAGGGCATTGTTGATCCTCTGATTGTTGAGATGGCAACTGTCAGGACCACAGTCCTGGAGGAGGACTCTTACAGGAGCCAAAACCACCTTGGGGAGGTGATGCCAACAGCAAGTATGTAAATAGGGAAAGAAACTAAGAAACTAAGAAATGAGAGTGAGTAATGAATGGAGAGAAGATCAGATAACAACAGAACACAAACAAGATATTGGGTAATGTCAAGGCTGGGGTGTAGCTACAGACTAAGAGACCTTATATAGTTGTAGGACACTGCCAAAAGGAGAAGATGGAAGTGATCTAAGTCAGGTGGGAGTGATCTAACACAAGTGGAAGTGATCTAAGTCAAGTAGAAGTGATCTTAGTCAGGTGGAAGTAATCTGAGTCAGGTGGAAGTGATCTAAGTCATAGCAGAAAGTGATCTAAGTCATGAGTAAGTGATCTGAAACAAGAGAAGCAATCCTGGAGGTGATCTTGGACAAGTGGAAGTGATCTTGGACAGGTAGAAGTGATCTTGGACAGGTGGAAGTGATCTGGGACAGGTGGAAGTGATCTGGGACAAGTGGAAGTGATCTGGAACCTGTGGAAGTGATCTGTGCCTATGGGAATGATTTGGAACAGGAAAAGTAGTCCTAGAGGTGGCTAAAACCTGGAGGTGACTAAATCAGGACTATGGCTAAGATCTGAGGGTGTGGCTGAGATCCAGAGAGGGACTGTGTGGACTCTGAGGTTGGATAATGGTGAAGGGAAGGGGGGAATGGAATGAGTCATGATAATGCTATCCATATAATTAATAATAATAGAATTAATAGCAAAAAGTGAAGCAAGTAATGCATGCTCTATTACATTGGGCCTAGTAGTAGAAGGGTCAATGATTGACAATAATATACCATGTGCTAGGTATGATATATCCATTAGGCTTGGGAGCCAAGATGGTGAGGGAGTAAGAAGGAGCTAGGCAGCCTGGAGGTCAGCTAGATAGAGGTGCCAATCTCCACAGGCTAAGCTAGGCAAGAGTGGGATGATCCAAAGACCAGTCCCCTTACATCACCCCTCCTCAAGGTTCATTGACCTGACAGGGAGCAGCCAGGGCTTGACAGTAAGGAGCATGGTGGTTTAAGCTGGGTCATAGTTGTAAAGTGCTATACACATAATATAGAGGTGGTGGCAGTAGGAGGTTTGGCTGACAGCTGGGCAATGAAGGAGTAACTAGCAGGCCATAGCAAGTGACAAGTGAGTGACCAGCAGGCTGGCATACAAGCAGGGGCAGGCCAGGAGTGGACAAGGGGTAGGCTATTAGGCAAGCATTGGAGTCAAAGAGAAGCAGGAGTACACAAAGAGTTAGAGGCCAGGTGCATGAGTGGTCATCTGGCACTAGAGTGAGGCCAACATGGCCTAGGGACTGATGAGCAGTAGTGAGTAACAAGCAAGTGGTAAGCAGGCTGGCATTAAGCAGCAGCAGGCAGGTAGCAAGCAAGGGATGACACTACTACCCCAAGGTATGGGAGATGGAGCATGTAGAGTGGCATGTCAGGGAAATAGAATAGGGTTATGCCTGGTGAGGGCAAATAGGGAGTAGGGTTGATGCAGCAGGCTAGGGAGGGGTGCTGCATAGGAGTCAGATAACCTGTAAAGAAATGTCAGCCATGGATAGTCCAAGCTAAGCCCATCACTCATGTCCTGACCATCCAGTCAAGAGGCAAGCAGCAAGTGAGCTGGCCAGAAACACAGCAGGCAAGCAGTGGGCAACCAACAAGTGGCAAAGGCAGAGGGTGGAGTGAAGCAAGGGGCTGCACTTACAGTTATTGTCAGGATCTCTTGACCCTAGGGGGGCTCCCACAGAGCAAAAGAACCACCTGGGCAGACTTGATAGCCACAAATATGTGGTTGAGTTGAGAAATAAGAGAACTGGAAAGGATCAACCTAGAAACTGATAGATTGAAGAGAAAGAGACAGGAGGATGAACACAAACAAAAAGCAAACACAATAGGTAATCTCAAGACTGGAGTGTAGCTACAGACTAGGGGATTTTATATGGCTGTAGGATCTACCAAAAGGAGAAGCTGGAAGTGATCTAAGTCAGGTGGAAGTGATCTAAGTCAGGTGAAAGTAATCTGAGTCAGGTGGAAGTGATCTAAGTCATAGCAGGAAGTGATCTAAGTCATGAGGAAGTGATCTGGAACCAGGGAAGCAATTCTGGAAGTGATCTGGAACAGGTGGAAGTGATCTTGGACATGTGGAAGTGATCTGGGACATGTGGAAGTGATCTGGGACAGGTGGGAGTGATCTGGAACCTGTGAAAGTGATCTGGGCCTGTGAAAATGATCTGGAACAGGAAAAGCAGTCCTAGGGGGTAGCTAAAACCTGGATGTGGCTGAAACAAGACTGTGGCTGAGATCTGGAGGTGTGGCTGAAATCCAGAGAAGGACTGTGTAGAATCTGAGGTTGGATAATAGTGAAGGGAAGGGGGAAATGATATGGGTACTGACAGTTATGTTAGTGAAGAAACCCAGAAACTCAGAAGCAATGCTATTTTCTAGACTGGGGATATCCTATCCCCAGGTCCACCTTTATACTACAAGGCTACTAGATGACTAAGTACCTATGACTAAGTTGAAGGCTGCTGACTACAACCTAATGACAAGCAAAGGCTGATGACTACAAACCATTGACTCATTGGGCCTAGTAGTGGAAGGATCAATGATTGACAATAATATACCATATGCCAAGTACAATATACCCATTAGGCCTGGGAGCTGAGATAGTGAGGGAGTAAGAAGGGGCTAGGTGGCCTGGAGGTTGGCTAGATAGAGGTGCCAATCCCCACAGGCTAAGCTAGGCAAGGGTGGGACAGTCCAAACAGTAACACTGTTTGTTGGGTTGCTAAACCTTGAGGAGGGGGTGATGTAAGGAGATGACCCTGTTAGGTAATCCTGATGGGTAACTCTGACTCTATCTGGCCTTAGTTGTAGGAACAGCATCATCTTCAGTGTTACTAACCAACCAGCCATGTCAGGGGACTTCTATTTCTGACCTCTACAACTTGTTCCAGCACCTCCACAGCTTGTTTGACATCTCTGGGGCTCTTTCTGGAACCCCAGAGATCTCTAAAGAACTGCAGAGTTCTCTGTATTACCTCAGCAATAATTGCCCTAGGGTTAGGAGTAGCTCCAGTCATCTGTACAGTAGTTCCCATGCCTCTGCCACCTGCTGATGCACTGCACCAAGCAGTGGAGATCCTTAGACTTGTTCTCTTTGGATTCCCCTCTGCTAGGTGATTAGTTACTGATTGTGTTGTTGTCTACTCTGCTAATATACTTTGGATTCCTCTCTGCTAGCTGCATTACTCTGATCCACCACTCTGGAGGTTGCCCTTACAGCAGAACAAGTCTTCTAAAACTGGTCTGGAAGCCCCTCATAGCCACAAGGAACCTCTGAGCCACTACCCATCACTTCCCCACCAGGACTAAACACCACAGAGTTCTATGTCTCAGCTTGCCAACCCAGACACACCCTCAGAGGCTCCAGCCCTGCAGGACAAAGTCTGGACTCACCTGCTTCACCTAGAAACCCAGGTGCAATTAACCCAATCACCTCTCACCCACTATACTACTGAACTCTCTACCCTCCATCAAACAACCAATCTTATCTCCCAATCCATCCAGGTGCTGCTTAAATGCCTACCCCCTAACTCCACCCCTTCTGTGGCCACAGAACCAGCCCCAACCACATCTGCACCTGTCTCTGCAATTCTGGTGACCTTTTGGCCACGGATTCTATGTCCTGTGCTACCAGATGTGTACAACAGTGCCTGCTCCAGTGGAGAGTGAATCCTACAGTCCTGCCTCACCTATATCCACCTCAGCAGGGATGCCTTTGACTCTAACACATTGAAAATAGCCTGGGTGCTGTCATACATGAAGACTGGACATGCCTCTACTTATGTGCTATCAGTCTTCTGCCACTCTGGAGGTGTTGGAAGCTTTCTGGACTAGGCTGCCTTTGAGAAGGACTTCCATGTGGAGTTTTTTCCATTAGACCCTGCCAAGACCACAGCCTTGATGCTACACAATAGAGAGCAGTATGGACAAGGGAAGCATACACTGGATGAGTACATTGACTCATTCCAGGCTCTGGTGGAGCAGGCCACTTACCCTGATGGCCTCCAACTATGCCTTACTTTCTGGGATGGCTTGCACCCTGCACTGGTGGAATGCATTGACAATCTGGCAGAGAGTTGCCCCAATGATGAAAAGATTGCATCATAGTATGAGGTGGCCCAGGACCAATGGCAACTCATGGAGATCTGGAGGGAGCTCCACTGGCCCCATTCTGCCCTGCACCTAGCTCCAATCAGCAATCTCTGCCACTCTGCACCTGCCTGTCCAATGCTGGCCTTTACTCTGGCTATCCCTGCAGCATGCCCCCTACCACCAAGGATCCCCATGGATGTGGATGCTGCTAGGCAGCTCCATGCTGCCCCACCACTGTGCTGGAGATGCTAGAAGCCTGGACACTTTGCATGGTACTGCCCCCTGGGCCTGGAAGTATGCTACCTTTCCATGGCAGAGTAGGACAAACTCCTCCTGCAGCTGCTGGCTGTGAAGGATGCCACTAGAGCTCCATTGCTGGATGAGCCTACACTGGAGTTGACCCCAGAGGAGATCAATGCATGCATCTCACCTCTGGAGCTGGAGGGGGATTTTTAATTGAGCAATGGATGAGGTGTATGCCTCCATTGCTGGGTGCTAACAGTTTCTTGTATCTGTCAATAGAAAATGAAACTGCCTTTTCCAATGCCCTTCATTCTGAGATAAAAGAACCTCAACACTCCTCTTCAAATATACAAACACTAACTCCAGAGCCCCCACCAAGCTCTCTGACACCTCTGAAGGTCTGTCAGCATGGCCCTACTTGGGTGCATCAAATGCCCTGACAGTATGTGATGGCCCCCACTCTGTCTGCCAACTCCCTGCACCTCAATGTGGAGATTGAGATGATGGACACTCAGCAAATCTGTGGAGTCATGGCTCTTCTGGACAGCAGAGTGACAGTGATGAGTCCCAGTTGTTACTGAGCACCAGTTTTGGCATTTTGGACTTAGCAGTAGTTAACTATTTTAAATTTGGCACAAGTCACGATACTCAGCATGTGGGGCCTAGCCCAAGGTCTGGACTGAGGTAGCCTTAACATGGGACTTTAGCACATGGATCCTGGAACTTAGGCCTAGATCAGCAAGGCCTAGACTTTTTCTAGCAACTTTAGTGATCCTAGCGACTCTGGTGACAAAATGGCGTTATCTCATTATATATAGACATATTGCCAGATGCATACCTTTTTGCTATCATTCCCTTTGTTGAGTTGACCAACATACTTGAATGGTGTCTACACATCAGAGACTTCACTTATGGTTTTTTTTTTTTTCACTTAGTTACAGACTAACACCTTGTACAGACCATAAACATGTTGACAGATGCCATCACTAGTGGCAACTATTTGCTTACTTTCCCATACTATACTTTGGAACTGTATAAATACTGCCTGTATATAGACACTTGGACAAGAGAATTGACTCAGATAGATCCTCCTCAGACTGAATCCATCTATCTCTAAGCCTACTAGCTTGAGATTTTACTTTGCCTATACTTTTCCTCTATTCCTTACTCACTGTTGACTTCAACTTAGTGACAAGTCCTATCACCTGTGACCTCAATCTAGTGTGGTACCAACTACAGGTGCCCTTTGCAATTATTTCAACTTAGCAACATTAGCAACTGTGGCTAGCAATCAGTTTATGTTTGTCCCTTGATTTAGTTTCCCTATTACCACCTTGCTTCTTCTACTCTACTCCCTAACCCCTCTACCTCCATCAAGATGACTCAAGATAGTGATAGTGATCCTTCCAACTTCACCATACAATACAACTTTCACTCTTGTTCTCTGGGATGGTCACTGACTTGCCCTCAACTATTAATTTTCTACTGCCAGCTACCCTATCTAGTGACTAGTGTTATGTTCTCTCTTTAGGTGTCCTGCATGGCACTAGGCGGCATAGGAGCACATCATTTTGGAGCCCACCATGAGGGAATTTGAAGTTAACCATTCTGCCAGAAACCAGAGCTCAAGCAAAATGTTGCTTGGAAAACCTTATTGAATTACTTCAGTCTTCCTTCTCAACTCCTCAGTGCTCTTCACCAGCAACCCATCCTAGACCTCTTGCCGACAAACTTGAAACTGCCAGAAAACTTTGTGATGTTAGTGAAATCCTTGTCAATTTTCCAGGCACCTTTATCAAAAGCTTCCTTAATGCACCCCTTTCTTCTTTGACTCCTACTGACTCTATCTTCTTCCCAGAAGCCCAATCTATCCCCTCATTGCCCATAAATCCCCCTCCTTTGCCAATCTTGACAATCCTAGACCTCTTGCTGACAAACTTGAAATTGCCAGTGATGAGCCCCAGTTATTGCTGAGCACCATGTTTTTGGCATTTTGGACTTAGCGGCAGCTGACTACCTTAAATCTGACACAAGTCACAACACTTAGCACATGAGACTTAGCCTGAGGATTGGACCAAAGCATGAGACTTTAGCGACCGCAAGACTTATCGATCACAAGAAACATCACATGGAGTCTGGAACCTGAGCCTAAATCATCAAGGCCTGGACCCTCCCTAGCAATGATTATTAGTGACCCTAGCAACTCTAGCGATGAAATGGCATTCCCTTACTATATATGAGCAAATTATCAGATGCATACCTTTTACTGTCATTTCTTTTGCCAAGCTTACCAACATATTTGAACGGCGTCTATGCTTCAGGTATTGACATTGGACTTGTTGCCATGCCTATGATTTTTCACTTAGTTACAGACTGACGCCTCGTATGCACCCTAAACACAGTGACAGATGTCGTCGCTAGTGGTGCCTATTTGTTTACTTTCCCATACTATACTTTGAAACGTATAAATACTGACTGTACATAGACACTAGACAGACAAGAACAATTGGAGAACAGCTATCTTTGAGCCTACCAGCAAGAGATTTCACTTTGCCTCTTTTGCTCTTTTTATCGCCTTTGACCCAGGCTTAGCAATAAGCCTCCTTGACTTCGACCTCGACTTAGTGTGGTGCCAACTGCAGGTGCCTATTTTAGTTAATCCAACTTAACAACGCTAGTGACTATGGCTAGCGACCAGTTTACGTTCATCCCTTAATTTTAGCCTTCCTGTGGCCGCCTGTCCCTGTCTCTACTCCATTCCCCCACCCTCCACTACCTCCAATAGAGGGGCATTTTGTCTTAGCAACGTTACTTGTCTTTACCTTTTTTTTTTCTTTCCTGATCGTCACTAATGACTTCTGCTAGCAATAGCGAATCCTATCAACTTCACTCCACAACGTAACTTTTGCTCTAGTTCTCTGGGATGGTTACTGACTCGCCCTTAACTATTAACTTCCTACTGCCAGCTACCCTATCTAGTGACTAGTGTTAGGTCCTCTTTTTAGGTTTCCTGCATGGCACTAGGTGGCATAGGAGCACATCAACACTCAATGAGGCTGGCTCTATTCACTCTGTGGTGGACCTAGTCCTCTGCTACCAAGACCACTCAGAGCAAGCTGCTTTTGCCATCACTGGTTTGGGAAAGCAAGATATGATCTTGGAGTTCACCTGGCTACATGAACACAACCCAGAGATTGACTGGACTAAGGGTGATGTGAAGATGAGTCATTGCCCACATTGCTGCATTACCTGCACAAAAGAAGCCCATAAAGAGCAGAGAGCCAAAGTTCATGAGCATGCTGCTGTGCATGCTTATTATGCTGGGCATCTCCCTTATGCTGATCTTGATCTCTTAAGTCCCCCCCCTCTGGCATTCCCTCATAGAGAGGCCCTCTATGAGGATGTCCAAGGTGTTGGGTGTGAATCTCCAGAGGAAAAGGAAGGTGAAGGAGAATGGACCCATACTCCAGATGCAGAGTCCCCAGATGAGACCATAGAGGTGGGTGATCAGATCTATGCTACAACCCTCTGCCCCCTCCTACAGTGGCAGAGATTTAGGCCAGTCAGACAACTTCTCAGCATCTGGCTGAGGCATTTGCAGCAAACTCACAGCCCAAGCCCTTTCATAGCACTGTTTCCAATCACCTCCATAACTTTGAGAATGTATTCTCCAAGGCCTCCTTTGATTCACTTCCAGAGTGCAAGCAGTGGGATCATGCAATTGAGCTGATACCAGATGTGGAGCCCTCTAGCTGCAAGGTCTATTTACTTGCACCTCGTGAACAGGATGAGCTGGATGCTTTTCTGCAGGAGAATCTTAGCTCAGGATGAATACAACCCTCCAAGTCTCCAATAGCCTCCCTAGTCTTCTTTATTAAGAAGAAGGATGGGTCTCTTTATCTGGTTCAGAATTATTGTGTCCTAAATGCAATGACAGTAAAGAACCACTATCCTTTGCCACTCATCTCAGAACTTGTCAACAACCTTTGAGGTGCATGCTATTTCACAAAGTTGGATGTCCGCTGGGGCTACAACAATGTACACATCAAAGAAGGGGATGAGTGGAAGGCAGCATTCTGAACTAATCACAGACTCTTTGAACCTCTGGTAATGTTCTTTGGTCTCACTAATAGTCCAGCCACCTTTCAGACTATAATGAATGACATTTTCCATGATCTGATTGTGGAAGGTGTTGTCTGCATGTATCTTGACAATATCCTCATCTACACAAGAACTCTGGAGGAGTATCACTGGGTCACATGCATAGACTTGGAACACCTCCACCAACACCAGCTCTATTTAAAGCCTGAGAAGTGCAAATTTGAACAGACTAAAGTGGAGTACCTGGGTTTGATCATTTTGCATGGAATGGCTGAGATGGACCCCATTAAAGTGGCAGGTGTAGCAGAGTGGCCTGAGCCAAGGAACAAGAAGGAAGTTCAGGCCTTTCTTGGGTTTGTCAATTTCTATTGGAGGTTCATACAGGATTTCTCCCACCATGCATGACCCCTCTTCAACCTCACAGTTAAGGATACTGCATGGCAGTGGGAGCCCCCACAGCAAGCTGCCTTTGATGCCCTCAAGCAATCTGTGACCTCAAAGCCAGTCCTCCTGTTCCCTGATGATGACTCTCCATTCCATGTGGAAGCAGATAGCTCAGACTTTGCTACAGGGGCAGTCCTCTCCCAGCAGTCAAAAGAGGATGGCAAATGGCATCCAGTAGCCTTCTACTCCAAGAGCCTTAATGCAGTGGAACAGAACTACATAATCCATGACAAGGAGATGCTGGCAATTATTTGGTCCTTTGAAGAATGGCAGCATTTCCTTGAGGGTGCACAGTATAAGTTTGAAGTCTGGACAGACTACAAGAACCTGGAGTACTTCCATTCCACTAAGAAACTCAATCAACATCAAGCTCAATGGTCTCTGTATCTGGCCAACTTTGACTTCTCATTGCACCACAAACCAGGACAGAGCATGGGCAAACCAGATGCACTGTCCAGGCAAGCTGACCATGGCACTAGGGTAGGAGATAACAACAACATTGTCCTCCTCAAGCCAGAGCTCTTTGCCATCCATGCACTAGAAGGGATTGTGGCTCAAGGAGATGAGGCAAACATTCTTAGGGACATTAGACAAGGGAACCAGGAGGGTGCACAGGAGGATGCAGTTGCCCAGGCTGCACAGGCCCTACAAGCTTGATGAGCAAGTGGAGTCAAGTCAGTGCATGCTGATGAGTGGGGTCTTCAGGATGGGCTGCTGACCTTCAGAGGATGCATTTATGTGCCTAACATTCCAGAACTTTGCCAGCACATTGTAGAACAACATCATGACTCTCAGGTGGCTGGACATCCTGGAAGGTGGAAGCCACTAGAGCTGGTATCCTGGAACTATTGGTGGCCACAGATCTCCCAATATGTAGGCACCTACACTAGCACCTGCAACCTCTGTCTCCGCACCAAACCTTGCCACCAAGCACCCATGGGCCAACTTCCTATTCCAGCTGCTTGCTGGAGTGTTGCATCAGTGGATTTCATTGTGGAACTCCCAGATGCTCATGAGTATGATGCTGTGATGGTAGTGGTGGACCTCTATGGCAAACAGGCTCACTTCATACCAACCCACACCACATGCTCTGCCTTGGGAGTGGCCAGCCTATACTGGAAGAATGTCTGGAAACTTCATGGTCTGTCAGATAGGTATGTCTCAGACCAAGGCCCTCAGTTTGTGGCAGAATTCACTTGAGAACTGTATTGCCTGCTAGGCGTAAAGCTCCATACCACCACAGCCTATCACCCTCAGTCCAACGGGTAGACAGAACGTATTAACCAGGAACTGAAACAGTATCTCTGCCTGTTTTGTAATGAGAGGCAGGATGACTGGGATGAGCTGCTGCCAGATGCAGAATTCCAATACAACAACCATGTTCACTCTTTCATGCAGATGACTCCATTCTTCCTGGACACTGGCAGGCATCCTTGCATGGGATTTGAACCTCAGGCATGCCTTTCAGAGAATGACTCTGTCAACAAGTTTGTGAATCAGATAAGGAGGGCACAGGAGGAGGCAAAAGCTGCATTGGTGAAGGCCAAGGAAGACATGACATGGTACTATGATCACAGATGGATACCTGCCCCAGTTTACAAGCCCAGGGACTATGTGTACTTGGATAGCTCAGACATTAAGACAACAAGGCCATCCCTAAAGCTGTCACATCATCATCTGGGCCCTTTTATGGTGGAGAAGAAGGTAGGGCCTTTGGCATACCAACTTAAACTCCCAGCAGGCCTCTGCCAACTGCATCCAGTCTTCAATGTGGTCAAGTTGTTTCCAGCTCCAGAGGATCCAATCCCAAGCCATCGCCCTAAGCCACCCCCACCACCAGTCCTGGTTGATGATGAGGAGGAGTATGAGGTGGAAGAAATTTTGGACAGCAGGATATTCCAGGGGAAGTTGCAGTTCAAGGTGAAAGGGAAGGGATATGGCATCCAGGACATCTCTTGAAAACCACAGGCTAATGTTCATGCATCAGGCTTGGTCTGGGACCTCTACCATAGGCATCCCAATGCCCCAAAAGCTATTCAAGGCATCTACCCTATTTCACCAGCTGACTAGGCAATTCATGACTTCTTCTACCCAGTGTGTTGAGGTGCCGCATCCTAGAGGGGGGGTGATGTCAGGGGACATCTCACTTGTTTCCCCTTCTCCCCCTCCAGTTCTCGTCAGATTTGCTCCATTATAGTTTTCCTTTATTCTCCTTCCTTTTTCCTATCTATTGGTCCTAGTTTCAGCCCTCAGGCTGCACCAGTTTTCTGTCAATAATTCAGACAAGTGTGGCCCCTTTGACACTGCCACCAGCTTATATAACTGCTGACCAATTGCTGACACATCACTTGTGTCTTTTTTCTCTATCATACTGTACAGTTGTTTCTCATGCTTCTGAAGCCTCTAAAGCATCACACCTGGCCTAGGGAATCTTCAGACTTGTTCTCTTTGGATTTCCCTTTGCCAGGTGAGTAGTTATCTCAGTAGACACTGTACAGTACTGAATAGACTTTGGATTTCCCTTTGCCAGCTGTGTGATTGAGCCACAGCCTCCAGAGGTCACCCTTACACTATCTCACCAGCAAACTGAGCAATCAGGGACTTCTTTCACCCTGCACATCAAGATGCTGCATGCTAGAAGGGGGGTGATGTCAGAGGACTTCTATTTCTGACCTCTGCAACTTGTTCCAGCACCTCCACAGCTTGTTTGACATCTCCAGGGCTCTTTCTAGAACCCCAGAGATCTCCAGAGAACTGTGGAGTTCTCTGTATTACCTCAGCAATAATTGCCCTAGGGTTAGGAGTAGCTCCAGTCATCTGTATAGTAGTTCTCATGCCTCCACTGCCTGCTGATGCACCACACCAAGCAGTGGGGATCCTTAGACTTGTTCTCTTCAGATTCCCCTCTGCTAGGTGATTAGTGACTGATTGTATTGTTGTCTACTCTGCTAATATACTTTGTATTTCCCTCTACTAGCTGTGTGACTCCAATCCACCGCTCTGGAGGTTGCCCTTACAAGCCACCATGCCCCTGCACCCTTCAGATAGTAGTAGTCAGTTCTTTGTAGTCATTGGACCCTATTTCCCCTTTTGATGTATTGTTAGTCATTACTGCTTAGCATACCTGGGCTGCTTGCCACATATAGTATTAGTCATAGCATAGCCATGGATGTAGTATTTAAGCCAGTTAGCAGGATAGAATATCCTTTGACCAAACAATAACAGTGTTCTCCAAGTCTATACATTGAATTGACTGTAAGAACCCCAGCATTGCCTCTCAAGCTTGTGCTTGAGATGCTCACCCCTTGCCCAACTCTTAGGTGCCATCATGCTTCTTTGACTTTTGCTTGTTGCCTGTGTCTTCTGCTCTTGCCAGGTTTATCTGCAGAGAGTTTGTTCCCTTACAATAGCCTGTCTCTTTTCCTCCCTGCTGTCTCTGTTATTGCCCGTGCCCTTTCCATTTCCTTTGTTGTGTCCCAGGCCAAAGCTCGACATACTGGCAGGGCATTTGGTCATGAGAGAGTCATGAGAGAGGCCAAGATCAAGTTGACTGTTGATGTATTGCAAGTCCAAGCTGGGCACCTGTCTTGGCGTCGGCTATTGGGCTTCCAATTATGCCGAGGTTCCTTGTGCCCTCCGTGATCTTCCCGAGTCCAGTTTCCTTCCCTTATTCCTTCTCGGCGGCCCTTGGCTTTTCCAGGATTACGCAATCGTTGGAGTCTGGATATGGGTCAGGGATGAGGGTTTGGTGGGGACACAAGTTTGTCCAGGCTGGGGATGCGCAGATGAGTACCCGGAAGTATCTGGAACTGCCACCTCGATAGGCATGTCGGTAATCAGTTTTATGATCATCTTCGATCACTGACGTGTCCATGCCCTAGGGCCCTTATATTCTGCTTCCGTTGTTTGACTGCTGAGGCATCCTTATGGTGCTCTTTTCTCGGGTTTGTCGGTAGTAGTATTCAGATTGGAAGTCCCTCCCCTGTCTACATGTTTTGGCTAATGCTTACAGTTTTCAGCATCGGGTATATTGAGGGTAAGTCTGTTTTGTTACTTATACTACTTTCGTTGGTTCTTTTTGAGAGCCAGCGTGACAGTATGCACTTTCAATTTGATCTGGCGTCTGTGTTGTCTGTGTTGATCTTCTTGCTCGGCGCTGACAGGTCGTCTTGGCATCATGACAATATGCTCATTTGGTTCCAACTTCCATTGCCATAATCCTTGTCAATATTCTCACTGGTTCCGGTTGACAGGACTCTGAGATTGCTGTATAAAAAGAGGGCAATCTCGGCAAGAATGCAGCACTCTATTTCCTTCCGTACTCTCTCATCTTGAGTCTCTTGCTTCTTGTAATGAGAATCACCATCTTTGCACTGCTTTTTGCGCTATCCCAGTGCTTGCTCTCTGCCGCGCATGATGCACCAGTAGCGACTCGATCACTCTTGAAGCGTCCCAATAAATATGGAACTATCAAAGCCCTGCTCCGTACTGGTAAACCCAGGAGGCAGGTTCGAGATTCTGTTGTTCACGGCCGTCAGCTTATTTCATGTGCCGCCGGCAATCTTCCATGTAACGATGGTAAAGACTTATAATTCTTGGTCATAAGTATGTATGTAATGCGTGGTCATTGTTTCGATAGGTGTCGGCTGTTGCCCCGTCGGGTACTATTGTACCGTATCGGATGGTCAGCCGGGATGTTGTCCGAATGATGCAACATGCATCGGTAGTAGTGGTGGCTGCGCTGATGCTGATGACATACTTTGTCCTGATGACTCAAATTTCTGCTGCCGCAAGTGTCATTTCTATACTTTGATAATCCATACTGATCACGGAGGATTAGCTGCTGATAACATCGATCCCAGCATCACGACAAAAAAACCATTGACTACTTCCGCAGAAAATCCTTTCCCTAGCACTTTCACTTTGCACTCGTTGTCGACAAACTCTCAACTCTTTAACACGCTGTCCTCAACCGTCCGTTTGCCAACTTCAGTAATTGCGGCTGGTCCGATCAACCAAATTACTAATACACCGTATGCATCTTGAAATTTTGTTTCAATGGTGTACATTGCTTATTGTGGGACTTAGAGCTAATGGTGACAGCACCAACTCTAACCCGAGTACGACGCTGTTTCTTGCCGCCGTGATATTCTATATGTTAGCAGTGTGACTTCAGTCAATCAAGAGCCCTACATATCGATGTGATGCCAGATTTTATACGGTAATATCAGCATCATATCGCATCTTACATCGTCACACTTACGACCATTTTTCTGCATTGATATTCGGAGGTATTTATAGAAGGACGTCAAGTACGGGTACCCATTTGGAATTCATTGCCTGTCAATATCTCTCTGCAGATTATGTCAATGTGGTGCTCATGGGAATGTGGCGGGAATTCAATGGCAAATATAGGAATTAGGTATGTAATATTAAAAGCCCATCGGTGTGATATCGTATGATCCAACTACAATCTAAGCTTCAAGGAGCCCAGGCCATGAGATCATTAGATCATTGAATGGGTTCCTTGCAATCATCGACAGATGAGGTGAGTTAGTCAGCTGGTTAGATAGAGGTTATGTATCAAAGTGTTGGGTATTTTGCTCTATTGTTCCTAAGAACATCCTGATGCATGTAGCGCCTAATGGCTCAGTACCCCGCCACAAAGGGGAGACTGCTGTAAAATTATACTGTCATATGTTCAACTCCTTTCATAATCGCCGTTTGGTACCTCAATTACTGGCAGTTTAAGAGCATTTTGGGTTTTGCCAAGATGAATCTGCTTGTGAAATTCCACTAATTTGCACAACACGATCATATATCGCAGATATCTACCCAAGTTCAGAGCACATAGCTGTGCGGCCTGGAATTCTTCTATCTCACGATAGGCCTCAGGATACTTCTACCCCAAGGGAAAGCTCAATTCCGTATGATTGGACGGCAGAGATCAAGAGCCTACTTACTCCCTCAGTACTACTTAGTGTCATTATCCTGAATTGAACACTGCGATTGCCGGATTCCAAGGTTACATATCAATTTCCCTTTTCCTCAGTGTCCATACTCTGTCTTGCATTACTGATAGCGTACTTCATCCTCTTTTCCTCGGATTGAGTACTCAGTTGAACGACGGGGAACCAATCATCCCTGCTTCACCAGAGCAGATCTCGTTCTGAGTCTGGTCTCTCGCCTAGAGAAGATGGCACTTGTGAGATACGTTTTATCCTATGCCCTGAGGATGAGTTTATATGTCGTGACTCTGTAGAACCGTAATTCACACAACGCTTGCTGAGCACCCTCACCGAGCGCCTAGATGATTGATTTGGTATAAGTTGTGTGTTGTGTGGTTGTGTGGTACGTATCAATCTTTGAAATTCGTTTGTTTGGTTTGCTTCCTTAATTGTCACGGTCAACTCGTTTCACCCAGAGGCACGAATTATACACGTGTGAATGCCGAGAAGTTTCTGACTTGGCCAGGCTTGGCTATCGTTAACTGGATTCTTTGAGCCTCCTCATATCACACCTTGGAAGATGGCTGTCGATTTTTTTCTTGATGTTTCAAAAATTTCTCTCATATCTAGTAGACTTCCATGATTTTGCAGCTGCCTGTAGGAGCGTTTCCGATGCCAAGGTCTTCAATGAAGCCTGAAATCTAGGGCTGTTTAAAATACGATCTCGTGTACCTGAAAGATTGCTATCACTCCGACAACAAAAGCTATGAGGACTCCAGAATCCAAAAACATTTCTGGCCCATTCATTCCAGGGTACTGATTATGTTCAACTCGAAGACAACATCGATTGTCGCATTCTTCCTTTTTCTTTCCTCTGGCATTCAATCTGTGCATGGCGAGAATGTAGAACGCGGAACTATCCCGGCTCTGCTCCGTTCAGCTCACCAAGAGTCTGGATTAAGTCGCAGAGGGAGCTGTGGCATTGGCTTTTCCACGGTAAACGAACTTCTGGCTATGGTAACTCCATCCATTGAATGATTTGTGACTTCAGGATTCGGGTGCTGTCCCATTGCACAATATTGCGGAGAGTGGGATGGGACTTTGGGATGTTGTCCAATCGGGTTCACTTGCGGCAACGGCTACGATGATTCATCCTGCGGCAAGCTAGCTTATGTCAAATGCGCCGGTGATGACTTCTGTTGTCGTAAGTTTTGCTCTTAAACATTGCCCCATTGAACGAGAATCTAAAGGACAGTGGTTGGGATTAGCTGCTGGCGGTTTGTGTTCCCGCAATACCAATGACGAACCGAAGTGTTATGATGCAGACGGAGCGCCAGCTCCTGTCGCAGGAACTGTCTCTAAGTCCTCTCACACAAGCACCAAAACAAGTACTCGTACTACAGCCACTTCGGCATCCTTTCCAACCACTGCCAGTAGTTCATTGACCCCTGATACGACTTCCGGGTCTGGAAGCATGACAATTACAGGGCCTTTTGTAGGTGACGATACGCCAACTTCTAGCACTCTGTAAGCTTCCCGTTTTGTTGTTTACGTCCAATCACTCATCAGCATCGATTTCAATAGCAGAAATACTGTGACTGGCACCACTAGCATAGCTACGGCGACTGGGGGCGGGGGTGCGAACATCCCTGGGCTGACGCCAAATGGTGCCACGATGATGGCCGGTCCTGCCAGCGCTGCTGTCCTTTTTGCATACGTTATGACGACTCTTCTGATACATTAATGTTATTGATTGTTGTGGCTGCTTGTTCGTGTCATGGTTGGCCCTCCATCGCAGTTGAGGTTTCCCTTTCCTTAGAGTACTGTTTTACAACTTTGATATGAGACACAAGTTTTTGTAAATTCTCAAGGCATCCTCGTATACATTATTTTATAATGGACCAGCAATGACCCCTGAAGCACCTGTTCCGGGTAAAAAAACGACCATAATGTGCTCACTGATCGGCTAGTGATCGCAATGTTGGCATGCATCGCGCTCTGACCGTTTCATCCACAACGACCTTTGAGCTTTCCAGTTCTAAGGACTTCACAAACAACGATGGCCGATTCTTCTCATTCAACGACTCCTATTCTTACCCCAGATTCTACCGGCACAAGTGGTAGTTCACCAGACTCTGTAGGGAAGAAGTCGCGCCGGCAGACCGCGTTCTATCCCAACGTAAACTCGTCTAACAAGCTTATGAAGCCTTTCAGTCGAAGTGCTGCTAAACGTGAAAGCGTCATGGCACTAGGTAGCATTGAACACCTACAACACTACTTTACGAAGACGGGAATTGCGGCGAAGAAGAAGTGAGTGTTTGCCAAAGAACGTGTTCTATCTACGGTAGTGGCACCACCGATCGAACTTGTCGAAATCCGTGCATGGGGAAGAGGATGGTGACAGGGAGCATTGTGAGGGTGATTGGGACATCTTGTCCAGCTGCTCTGGTGACCTGCATGAGCATTTTGTCTTCCTTGATTTCTGGGGAGAATTTCCTCAGGTCCTTCAGGGGTTGCCTGGACCTATCGGACTTTTGTATTGAAATATTGTGTGCTGAGTCGTTGGTGCACGCGAAGGATGCGATTCTGTGTCATCAACCACTTCCGTTCATCCGTGCACAAAGACTAGATTGTGATGCTGATCATTGTTTCTATAGCCCTCTCAATAAATCCTACCAAGGTTTAGTGCCTGCCATCGGTGGCCTGACTCATGTCCGTACAAGTCCATCCATCGGTTCTCAATTCGAGCTCCCACCATCTCCTGAAATTCCACCCCCTCAGCCAGAATCCATCCAGCACGTCAGGACCTATGATGTTGATCCAGACTCACTCTTGCCTGGTGTAATCGATGACCTTGCTACGGTGGCACAGGCTTGGCGGATTGATACTCAGCCTCACAACCATGAACCCTGCAGGACATTCGATGTTTTGAGCGTTCTCAAGACTACGACACGTACGATCCGATCAATACGAAATTATCTCTTTTCTCTTGGTGACGAATCAGCAAGCACAATACGCGCGCACTTTCGACCAAAGCTTCTCGGTCCTGGTGGTAGGCCACACTCAACCTCATCGTCAATGCAACCCGATCCTCTCAGTCTAATCAGGAAGTCTGCACTGGAAGTTCTGACGGTCCTGCGGGAACTAGAAGAACGATGTCGGTTGCCTCTAAGTGACGACGCGTACGATGTACACAGCGACGGAGGTTCTCGCGGAACTCTTTCGCAGTTAGCCAGTCCAGCTAACAACCCAGAGGAACTGCCGCCTGATGATGATTCGAAGGACACAGTCATTGAGGCAGACACCTCATTTACTTTCTCTGTCGTGCGGGTCAAAGGAAAGTTCGTGCCGGTCTGGGAGGATGACGACGACGAGTTTGAGCAGCCGGATGATGAGAAGGAGAAGCCCGAGCCATGGGACGAGCGGCTTGTCGTGGGTAGCGGATGGTTGTATCGCCAGGACGTGAAAATGGAGGAACTCGAGAAGGAGAGGAAGGTGATCGCGACATACTTGGATGTGGTGGACGAGGTACTGTTTGAGTGGAAACGGAATGAGGAGGTCAAAGAGCGCGGGTGGGAGAAGGAAAGGCGGAAGGTTATCGAAAAGGGTGATCGAATCGTGTCAAAAGCAAAGGCAAGAAGAGTTAGTTCAGGGGATAACAGGGAAATCTCGGCAGCCGGGATATTATTAGGAAATGGCGGCAGACGACGAGTGTCGACTGGGATGCTGAATTCGCTAAGCGAGATGACGCTTAGTGAGGAACCAGAGGCTCTGCCGGAGGAAGAAGAGGAGTTGAGTGTGGATGATGAGGAACTACCAGTCTGGGCACAACGTAGCGCCTTCGTCAACGATGAACTTGGTGAGACTTCATATCTTATCATGGAGTGTAACCTAATAAAAACATTCTTTTAGGCCGTGCACACGCTATGATCACTGCTTTCCTCCCGTCCAACCTACTTCCCTTCCTCCACCCTCCAACCGAAGGTGATGGATTTATGGAAAGCTTGTCATCGGGTCAAATTCTCTGCGTCGCCTACAATGCATGTGTAAGGAAATCAAAGCATCCATGGGGTTACGTTAGTAAGGATGGCATACACGATATCGTTGCACTTGAAGAGACGGTAAAAGAAGATGGGATAGAAAATGGTAGGAAGGGCTGGACCTTCAGACGAACCGATAACCTCAGACTATGGGCTGGGTGAGTTCAAACCTCTCCTTACCTATCAGTTCATGATTTAATATTTTTCTCTCAAGTGCCTTGAAATTGCGGTATATGCTTCCCATACAATTACCATCGCAAGTCCTTCCGGTGCCTGGGGTTGGTACATTGTTGAGCAAGATTACGGAACTGTCGAGTTCGCCTGTCCGTTCTACCTACCGCTCCACAGAGTTTCCACTCTTTTTCGATGCGAAGGTGGTTGCGAAGAAAGATGATGGCTGGGAAAATATGTTGGAAGGTGTCCTCCTCAGATGGGTAGCAAAGGCCGTTGAGGAGAAACGCAATGCCCAATGAGTCCTGGTTGTTTTTATTGCGATCCGTTTGCACCGCAACTTTACTACCTTAGTTTTCAAATTGCTCTCGTCTTCTCTCTCGGGCGGATACATACCTACTATACCCACAACACAGGTCAAGATCTATTACTGACAACCATAAACTATGACACACTAGTATTCGTATCAAAGTGACCTTCTAGCTAACTCGAGGTCAAATATGTAAATCTTTCATCTAGTCTCCTTGTGAGAAGGACCAGTCCTACGCATCCTACATGACAGTTGTGATTGGCGCAGTTTCTACTAAGATCCTACAAAAAGGAACACTGATTGCGCCCCCTTTCTAGTATCACCCGTGGTCATCGTGACTTTAAGTATTTCCCATTCGCTTCACGAAGACTGTGTTTAAGCTGCAATAAAACAAAATACCCCAAAACGCAATTCACAATAAGTTATGGCCAACGTGGGGATCGAACCCAAGACCTTCGCGTTATTAGCACGACGCTCTAACCAACTGAGCTAGTCGGCCAATAACAATGGATATAATTCAGATAATACAATCGGATGGAACTTTAGCAGTGTAGGAAAGAGCAGGTAATAATTGGATTTCTTGAGTCCCAGGATGGTTCTTGAGTACTTGATCCCTCTCCAGAGAGAGAGTGTGTGTAAGGGCAACCTCTGGAGGCTGTGGCTCAATCACACAGCTGGCAAAGGGAAATCCAAAGTCTATTCAGTACCATACAGTGTCTACTGAGATAACTACTCACCTGGCAAAGAGAAATCCAAAGAGAACAAGTCTGGGGATTCCCTAGGCCAAGTGTGATGCTTCAGAGGCTTCAGAAGCATGAGAAACAACTGTACAGTATGACAGAGAAAAAAGACAAAAGTGATGTGTCAGCAATTGGTCAGCAGTTACATAATCTGGTGGCAGTGTCAAAGGGGCCACACTTGTCTGAATTATTAACAGAGAACTAGTGCAGCCTGAGGGCTGAAACTAGGACCAATAGTGGGGAAAAGAAAGGAGAATAAAGGAAAACTATAGTGGAGCAAATCTGACAAGAACTGGAGAAGGAGAAGGGGAAACAAGTGGGATGTCCCCTGACAGAGAGAGAGAGAGAGAGAGAGAGAGAAGCCAAGAACTCAAGCTAGCTATGAGGGGACTGAGCAGGTAAATGAAATAAAGTAGAATGTAGTAAAACAGTGGAATAGGGATGGTGGGAGGGAACAATAAACATGTGACATAATCTAGAGATCTAGATGGAAATAAAAAGGTGCTGTGAGCACAGTGTGGGAAGATTTTGAACATGTGATTGTAGAGAGACTTATCTGCAAGTGCAGTGAGACAACAAGGTTGATTGACACCACACTTGCAAATATATAATGAGAAAAGGTAAAGGGAGCAGGGGTGAATGTGATGAATATGATGAGGTGAGGTCAAGTGTCACAATATATATGACATCTCTCACACTATAGTAGTGGAAACCCTACAATAGAGTTTCTTAGTTCATTCCATTTCCATCTAGGTATGACATTCAGTGTATTTCAACATACTTGCTACAATGCATTTTTGTCTTGACTTTTGATCATATTGCATTGTAAGTCACTAAACAAGAGCCTTACACTTGGAACAAACTGCTAAAATTTCAAATGGACAAAGACCCAACTGACATAGTGGAGCAGTTGGCAACTTATGTATGGCAAATACTTTACTGTGAACTGGACTCAATTCTGTGTCAGAGAAGGTTTTGGGATGGTGCTGGGATGGGGAAAGAAGATGTTATGAGTGTGAAGAAAATGACCATGTCATTGCAGAGTGCTCAGAAGGAATGTGGAGGCTAGTAACAATTGCAACACAGGCTTATCAAGAGATGTGTATCAAGCAAGCACTAGTAGATTGGCAGAGTATGTCCATGACATTAAACAGGTATGCTGTGCTTGTACTTGCTGACCACATCATTCCTCTGGGACTAGATGAGGCTGCTTTGAAGCCAACATATTGATAATGCCAGGGGTACCATATTATAGTCATCTATACATGCTTGCCTTCCCCTCCATTCTCAGCTCCAGAATTCCATGTAACACTTTGGATCTATTGCTGACACAAGGGCAATAGTAGACTGTGGGGTAAGTTGTCTTCATCAATCACTAATTTGTTATAGAACAGAGCATCCCTGTCATTCAAAAGAAGTAACCAATGTGGCTGAGGACAATTAATGACTTAGAAATTTGTTCAGGTTTGATCATAGAGGAGGTGCATGTAAGAGGACAATTACTCTGAGGGTAAACCCAGCAAGAGCAGGTAAGGCACAGGCAATGAGCAAGAGTCAAGGGTGCAGAGAGGTAGCCAGCAGTCAGGCAGAGGGCAAGCTAAGCAAGCTAGGCATGCAGACAATGCTGAAGGATCTTACAGTTGGATCAGTGGATAGACCTAGTGAACACTGTTATTGTTCAGTCTGAGAATATTTTATCCTGCAGACCATCCTATATACTACATTGCTAGTAATGATGACTAACATTATACCTACTCATTAGTCCATGGTATGTAATAGAAAATGACTAACAATAATCTATACTGAGTAATGTCCAAGCATGTGATTATGAAAGGTGAAAAATGGGGACAGAAGGGTGTAGGGCATGACAGGCAGTATGTCAGATGAGCTAGAATGGTAGATCACCCTTGGACTAAGCCTGGAATAGAGTCAAACAGTCCTAAGGGGATCATCCCTTTACAGTGCATATGGAGGTGGTAATGGAGGAACACACAGAAACCCTGGTTTTTGATGTGGCAGATATTGGTAACAACTTGATCTGGGGTGTCAACTGGCCCAGGCACCATAACTCATCTATCAACTGGGAATGGTCAACAGTTCAGTTTGAGGCTGAATTCTGTCAAGAAAAGTGCTGACCTGTCACAGTCAAACAGAGAGCAAACCAACACCTTGTGTGATGGGAGGGGCCAGGTGTTCTCCATCAAATAGACAGATGCAAGTGGAGAGATGACAGGAGTGTAAGAGAGTGGTGGCAGAGAGATGTGGAGAAGTAGTGGTTGGTGCAGAGAAGAGGCTGAAATTGTTAAGAGCAGTAAGAACAACTGGATTGCAGGCATTTGCATACAAGGCAATATGTGCACTGCTGACAAGGCCACAATCAGCAACTTCAGTGCTAGCAAAAAGCTGGCACAGGCATGGACTCAAATAACAAATTTCTGTGGACAGCAGCAGGAGGTGGTAAAGGTGGCATGGGCACATATTGATGGGGCTATTGAACAGGCAGAATGGCAGCCACAAACAAGCAGTGAGGGCTTACTTAGAGCAATGCTAGGACATACAGTCAATTTGCACCTCACATAAGTCAGAGTTACAGGGTTGGAGAGAGAGAGCAGCAACAGCAGCAGCAAAGAGTATATCATAAATGTTGATGGAGGTGTCAAAGAAGAGTGGAGGGGTGACAAAGTCAGCAGAGGAAATGGTGCTACAGGAATTCTATGAGTTCTTGTATGTGTTCAACAAGCAGTGCTCAGAATGACTACTTCAACACTGGAAACATGACCTTCAGATTAATCTAGTGAATGCAGCAGATATGCTGCCCCTGGGAAAACTGTATCAACTGGTACCTGCAGAACTCTGTGCACTGAGGCAGTTCATTGATGGAAACAAGGCCCTGTGTGGTGCACCAGTGTTTTTTGTGAAGAAAAAAGACAGTTCCTTGCACTTGGTCATTGACTTTCAAGCTCTGAATGCAATCATCAAACCAAATGCATATCTGATCCCTCTCAGAAATGAAGCAGCCAAGGTGTTTACCATACTGGACATGTGCTGGGGCTATCATAATGTTTGTATTTGGGAGGGTGATGAGTGGAAAATCTCCTTCAAAACATGTTATGGGCAGTTTGAGTTCTTGATGATGCAATTTGAATTATGCAATGCACCTGTATTAAGGTGTTCCATGATCTGGTGGATGTTTATGTTGTCCTCTACCTGGATGACATCATCATCTTTTCTAAAGACCCATTGCAACATGAGACCCACATTTGAGAAGTCCTGTGATGTCTGAATGAAGCTAACCTATCTCTGAAGCTGTCAGAGGATATCCCATTCCCTCTTTGTTCTGTTCTCCCTTCTTATGGTTTTCCTTTATTTCCTTTGCTTTCCCTATCTGCTTGTCCCAGTTTTAGCCCTCAGGCTGCACTAGTTCTCTGTCCATAATTCTGACAAGTGTTGCCCCCTTCCACATGGCCTCTTACCAAACCCCTGGATTGTTTCCTGTATTTTGGGCCTACTGCTCATCATAGGCCTCCCATCTTTAGACCACAGGTACTTTCAACCAAGGGCTATTTTTTGGCAGTATTGGTAAGTAGTCATGTGCCAGGAGTCTGGAGATCAAGGCTGTTTATGATGGATTTCCACTTTTTGATCAGACTCTGGATTTGGTTGTTGTTGGGTGTTTTTTCCAGAAGCTCTAAAGTAAAGTTTCTGAACACTCACAGGCATGAAGCAACCATCAACTGTAAATAGAAAATCTGGTAGATAGACTTGTATGGTGCCACCATTTGCTCTTCTATAAAAAACTCCAGCCCAAATTGAAGATACTACCTCAAGTTCCTATGCCTCCCAGAATGCCAGTCCTCATTCCACAATCACCACATGATGGGAAGTGGTAGGGATGAGTTTTCTGGGATGCTCTTTGGAGGGCTTGCTGGAGGGGATAAAGGTTAGGGGAATGAGGGGCAGGTTGGTTAATTCAGAGTGGGGAACAGAGCATGATAAGAATACCATTGAGATTGCTAGTATTAGGTTTCAGTCTGTCAAGCTGAGTCATTAAGGCAATGGGGGGCACAGTGGCTCAGCTGGCATCATTACATCCATCCCAAAGCAGGTTGGGTGACTTGCAAGTGCAAGGTTGGGGTTCTGACTCTGGCTGAGTGCACCTGTGTGGAAAAACACCTTAGACACCACATGAGTTATTTCAATGCCACTGGGAAGCCACTGCTCACACATGTTGACTAGGGAGGCTTTGTGGATCAGGCCAATTTGGAACAGACCAATCAGCACATGACATGATGAGGTTAGATGACCACCACACTCATGTCCAATCAGAAAAAGAGAGGGTTCCTTGATGTGACAGATTTGGGAGAGAGTCTGGACCAAGTGCTGGGAAGGAACCTCACTGACCAACCAGGTCATGGTACAAGTAGGCATGAGGATAGGATGCCAATATAGGTTGATCAGGCCACTGACATAATGTGTGGTCCATTGGATGGGTTGGCTGGCAAGCCAAAATAAGTGGTTGGGTGCCTAGCCTAATATGGTGCTGCATACTGTCACAAGTAAGCTCAGCTGGCTCATTCTGTTATGGGTTCTATATCTCAGGATTAACCTTCCAAAAGTAACATCTGGGTGTGGGGAAGGGTGGAGTTATGACTACCCTTGGTTGTGGGTTGACTAGAGGAAGGCATGAGCTTGCCAATTGGGCTATTAAAGTCCTACACCAATCAACTCCAGCTAAGCCATGCTGAGTGTAGCTGAGTTTAGAAATTGGGATGGCACATTAGTGGCAGATGGGGAGGGATTTACAGGTGGAAAGTAGTATGAACTCCGAAGGATCAAATTGTAGTAAAGTGGCTATGAGGCGTAACCGGCACACTTGAAAAGGTGTCAGGCCAGAGTACCGATCAGATGTGTCCGTAATTACCACCCCCTTCAAACTGCGGGACCTAGGACACTATGTTCACGTGTAAAATAGGTCTTTAAGTAAATAAATCGATGATTCATCATCATCATCATCATTAAGGCAATGATGATGTTTTTCGAATGTTCAATCGCTGTACTAGCGCTGACTTTTGGTCTCAATTTGGTCTCCAAAAGCACCTCGACAGCACTGCGCGGGCTTGAGAGCGGGAGACAGTGTTTGGCAGATAAATGGCGTGTGCATGGCATTGGACTGTCGACGTCAATGTCTAAGTATGAGCGTGAACGTGAGCAACCAGCGATGCCATAGCTGAACGCGCGCGTGAATCGTGACTGTCGCCGAGGGTTGAAATTTCAGTCACCACGCACGTCAAGCCACGTTGAAACGTTGAAACGTTGAAACGTTGACGTTGACCATATGATTTATCGATTCGTTACGGGTAGAGTATATATCTAGTTCGTAAACGTTGGCAATGCAAGAACAAGTGGTAAACCCGATACATGTGCTAGTCAGGGTATAGTAGAGTGTACATAGTACTAGATAGCGATACATGAGCAGAGGTCTTACAGTGCAGAGAAAGAAAGGTAAGGAAATGAAAAAGAAATTGAAAAAATATGGAAACATCAAGCACGAGAAGAAGCACGTCCTCTTCTTCCCTTCCACCTATTCGCACCACCTCGTCCGACAGAACGACGCGGTGTGCTAGGTGTATCGGGCGCATTAGCCCATCGAGAGGCACTGACAAACTCGTTGCGTTGCTCGCATGCAAGCAAATCCTCCTCACAGATGGGTACTGGTGCGGACAAGGCCGCGACGGTCGGGGTATCATCAGCCCATATCGTAGCCTCAAGACTCGAAACCCTCTTTGCGCTAGACGGAGGGGTGGGCAACGTCGCTAAGTGCACAACGACCTCGGAACCATCACACGCCGTTGCCCAAATCGAATCTTTGAGCCCTGATGCCCTCTCTTCACCGAGCGGGGACACGACGAGGATGTTGTCGGGATTTGTTCTGCTTGGCTTAGGGGCCCAAATTAACCCGGAAAGCGAAGACGATGCCTCCGAGGAGGCCTCAGCAACGACTGTTGTTGGTAGTGACACCTCAGCGATGGGCGTTGCTGACGACTGAATTCGCAAGTGTTTCAGCCCCCTTGTGCGAACGCGCTTCTTCACTGGCGGGGGCGTAGACAGCGCGGTACTTGCCTTACTCGTATTCTCGGACACGAGCTGAGACGATGAAGATTCCGAGGCATTGGATACTGGAGCTGAGAATGCCGCCGGAGCAACTACTTTGAGCACCTTGGGCGCTTCAGGTGTTGTTGCCCAAATTGAGTTATGAAGTCCCGACGCCTTGTCCTTCCTAGGTGGAGACGTAACAGGAGAGACAACGTCCTCTGTTGCGGGGGTCCAGATCGAATCAGAAAGCGAGGACGATGCCTCTGACGGGGTTTCGATGGTCAACGGTGTCGATGAGGGAGGCACGTCAGGCGCCACTGCCCACATCGAATCTTGAACTCCTGATGATACTCCTTCTTCACTAGGCGGGGATGCAAAGATAGGCGCAACATTTTTCTCTGGAGTGGCTTCGCTCAATTTCGAGGCCCAGACCGAGTCAGAGAGCGAGGAGGTCGGCTTCGATGGAGTCTTGACTGCCGTTTCGGTTAGCAGCACATCAGAATCTTGCACCTCAACGTTCGACACGTCAGTCGGAGTTATGGGTAGATTATCGTTTTCTAGAGCGGTTTCGGCGGCCTTTGGGGCCCGGATCGAGTCGGAGAGCGAGTTCGACAGGGTTTCGATGGTTGTTATTGTCTGGGAGCTCGATTCCTGCGTGGCAATCTCTACCGTCGGAAGCGCGGTTTTTGGAACTCGCAAGTGTTTCGGCCCTCTGGTACGGACACGCTTTTTCTTAACAGGCGTGGGCGTGGGCGTGGGCAGAGAGGAAGCGGAGGTGGTAATCGTATCTCCGCAGGTAGGCAGAGACCAGGATAATTCTGGCGCGTCTGAGCTTTCAACCGTGACAGATTCAGGAGTAGGCGCCCAGCAGGATGATTCGAGACCACTCTGGCTCCCCTCGAACACTGGAGGTGGAACGGAAGCTGCAGAAGGAGTGGGAGTGGGAGGATGTGATGATGCAGGCTGTACGACGGGTTCATCGAGGGATGGTTCAGTGGAAGATAAAGGGCTCAGTGTGTAAGAGGAAGTGGTAGGAGTGCGGGGTGGCGATGGAAGAGATGTTTCTGTAGTACGGGGCGGTGGTGAGATGGGAACGGACGCTGTAGGCGAGCTATTACACTCGGCATGTCGTTGAGGGATGATGATGGAAGTATCAGATCCAGCCGAAAGAGAGGGAAGAGCTGAGATGAAAATGCGAGATTGAGTTACACGGTCCTTATATTCGACATTGCGTCTGGGAATAACAGGATTCAATTGTGACCACTGCAGGGGATAAACACCCTGGCTGTCGACAGGTCCAGGCTGTGCAGTCGAATTGCGAATGGGCCGATGGACAAGCTGAAAGTGGAAAACATGTTAACGAAGACGACGCCAGGGCGGGGTGAGAGCTTACAAGACGACAGAAGTTCCAAACTGCGGCAAGGACCGTAGGCGAGAGAAGCAGCGAGAGCCAGATACTTTCGTTTTCGTCTTCGATCTCGATCTCAATCTCGCTCTCAATCTCCGGCTCATCCGTTGGAAGACAGAAAGGCGAGTTTGGTAACAATGACTTTGAGTGCGAGGGAAAAGGCGAGGGAATGTTCCAAAGTGATTTCGGGCCAGGGGCCTCGAACTTGGGGTGAAGGTGGAGATTGAGGCAAACGGGCTGTGGGCGGGGTGGGATGACCGGGGCAGGGGAGAATCTGGGGCGGGCGATTTGAGAGATGTATACGATACATGTCGGGGCGCTGACAATTGTGGATATGTTGACAGGAGCGACAGTAGAGAGAGCGGGGACTTCGAGAGGAGTACCAAAGAAGTCGTAAGAAATGATGTTGAGGAGTGCGGGGGGCAAAGAGGGCACGGAGACGACGCCACTGCTTACGAAGTAGGGCGTAAATCCGGGGGTGAGGTAGATTCGTTCGAGTGATTTGATGAAGGCGAAGATCGCGAAAAGTTCTGTAGCTCTCATGGTGATGAGGGATAGACGAAGAAACAAGATCGGGCCTGCTATTCTTTTATAAACAACCGCGCCAAAACTTGCCCAAAGCGGCTAAACCGTTGTAAACGGTCTCGTCGCGTGCGGCACGTGACGGTGTAAGTCAAGGCGCTTAGCACGACGGCATCAGCGTCGGTTAGCGCCACGCCCTGAATAGAGTAAGTATACACATAAAACCGCTACCGTGTAGCCATCATGCCTGAGACACCAATACTTGTCAGAGATAGACAAGGGCATCTCTCAACGTGTCGCTGTGCTTGATTTCTTGGCCAGGAGTTTGCTAGAAAAGCGAGTAGTCTATTGCAGGTAGCGCAATGTAAAAAATATGTTTCACATCCTCGGTATTTATATTCTTGAGTTATGACAACGTTGCACCGAATGGTCGGAAACGGCGAGACGAACGAACTAGAAAGTTCAAGTTCGATGCCAAATCTTTTCATCGTTCAAGCAGCATACTTGCATTGTGCTTGCTCCAGATAATTATCCTCAGATACATATCAGGCTTGCGCGTTCTATCTTTGCATCAATGCATCGAGAAGTGTCAAGAAGTTGGACGAAGACGGAAATCGGATAGCCCACTGATCAGGATAGCAAGGCAGGAACCCTGAGAACTCTGCATATAGGATGCTCTCAGTAGCATTACACAGCCGTATTACCAGAAACTGAGCCAGCTACACAGAGAACGAGTGAAACTTGTAAAGCGGTACAGAAATTTTAAAAAAGGTCCGAATAAGAGAAAACGCGTGGCACGTGTTGTGACAATCTTATCTGTCACAACGATTGACGCGTTGGTGATGATTGCATCGTTGGAGTCGAATTCAGATCTGTTTTGTACCATCACCATGCAGAACCCAAAGCACGATATTGAAGATGTATTATACAAGCTTGTCACTACAAAAGACCCCGACGAGCAGAAAAAGGCGATGACTCGGTATTTTTCTGAAAACGCTGCGTTTCAGAGCCCCGTCTACAAAATTGCTCCACACCAACAGTCTAGAGAAGATGCGTTAGGCGTTTACCAGTCGGTTTTTTTTCTGATTTACCTCTATCTTATTGCATAACTGAGTTTGTTGATAGATGGCTGCGAATTATATCACCCGCCACTCGATTCGATACGACCAATATCAGTGAGTTTCTTGTTTCTTGAATGGCAACCCGCTGCAAATATTGACACGACGAATAAGTGTATGACGAAGGCTCTCAAACTCTCATTGTAGAAGGAAACATCATTTTCCCTATTCGATTTCTTCCTATGCGACCGACGCCTGCCAAGTATGCTTGTTGCTTGCCATTCTCAGCTTCATTTCTCATTATCATCAGGGTGCTAATCCATATGAAGCTCAAGGAGCACAATAAAGCGTATCGAATCACCTCTCAAGAGGTTTTCTACCACCCCGACGTTCGTACATGCTGACAATCCTACGCATATATGCACTAATCTTCCTACTCACAGCAACTTACGAATCACTTTTTCCCCATGATTTCTCCTTTCATCGGGTTTGGCCTCTCGACACTCGCCTACGCCTCTGCAATTGGTGCGAAGCTCGCGCAAGTCATGGGTATCTGGCGTGTTAGCGACAGTGGAAAGGGCAACAGTGGTGGTAACACCGACAGCCAGGGACACTCTACCTCTACTCGCGTTCGTGGGAACAGAAGCAATAGCAATGAATCGCACTCCTCTGAGGAAACTAGGATTGGGCCAAACGAGGGCCATAGCGGCAGTGAGAAGCAAGGAGGCAGCGAGGGGGCTTGGCATAGCGTGAAATCGAACGGAAAGCAGCGCAAGCGTAGAGATGCGAGTGGCTATCACCATTCCTGAATTATGGTGCTTTCTCTGCTTCTGCCTCTGCTTCTGCGTGCGCGCGTATTCTTCTGTATTTTCTTCCTTGTGCATTCATGGTCATAAATGTTATCGTCCTTCGATGGACCTGTACCTTGTAGAGTTTGTAATTCGATCGTTTAGAACCACCCATTGATAGAAACAGATAGTGTAATATTATGTGTATGCCGGCTTCAACTGGAAGGAAAATTGTGATGACTGTGGCCGGCCAGCTACCTACATACGTTTACTTGAAGCATGACGTCAGTGGCGAAGCAATTCTGGAGGTACTTCCAAATTAGGTAATAATATGTTTTTGGTATGATTCTACTCACTCTCTGGGGTACCAGTACACTTCAAGAGCCCCTGACGCAAAAATTGAGCTTTATTACCGAGGTCCGGGAACCACTACAAGTGAAGAGCTAGATAAAGGGTTGTACATTATTTCACGTGAACTTCTACTACACGGCTCTCCGTCTCACCCATCGACTCCTTCTACCTCCTGTATCAATAGCTGATGTCCACCTTCCGTCCGCATGTAGCCTTTTCTCAGTTCGTAAAGAATGTTCTGCGTGTTTCTTGAGAGAAGTATTTCGTTCTTTGCTACAAAGATGATTAATAAAAATGTTTATCGACGAAAAGCTATCAGTAGCCATCAACATACCCGATGGATTTGACAACGAGCCCCTGCGCAGTTGTATCATATCCGGATGACATTGTGGTATTAGCCAAAATGGGGACTAAGGCAACGGGCGAGGGGTCTGGCAACGAATCGTAAGAGTCTACGAAGATGTCGTTCTGAGCGCCATCGAGGAAGTTGTACATATCGTTATAGACAGGAGGCGAGAACGCTCCTTCAAACATCTATCATTTGGGAGTTTACTCAATGAGAAGGGAAACGAAAGGACATAGGCGTACGTTGTTTCGTTCCAGGTTAAACCAATAGAATGGCTGCTTGGCGCCATAAGTACAGTTTCCTAATACGTCTTGCATTTTTTTGTTAAGCGGGTCTGCACCGCATCTTCGAGGTATCTTGGGAGTAGCCAGCGCTGCGGCGTCAGAGGTGGAGCCCGTCACATTGCACTTGAACCCGTTCATATAATCTGAAACGGGAACTTCCATCAGCATTCGCATAACCTGTACCACTGACGAGAAAGTTTCTTACTCTCTTCCGCTCCACTATTGGATGAATGGATCCAAAAGAACGCACACGTACATCCACCTCGTGGACAAGATGGCATTCTCGCTGGCACCTGAAAATCCGTGAACCTCGTCCACACACACGTCTGATTTACACTAAACACCGCAAAATCCTCCGGTTTCACTTTCCGTGCATCGCTCTCATACGCAATCGCCAAAGCACAACCTGTGACATCGTCCTTACCCGTCGTGTGGAACGCCTCGATTCCTCGACCGGGACAAACGTTGTCGGGGTTATTACGATCGCGGATGTCCGCAGGGGCAGAGGCATGGTAGGACGTGGCGCCTTTGTCGCAGGCGATTTCGGCGGTGGCTGTCCGACCCGCGGGGAGCTCGAAAAAATCGGTCGGATGCGGTGGGTAGTCGAGGTGGCCGTGGAACCACCAGTCGACGAATGTGCGGTCGCGTATGGGAGTGACGGGGCGATTGTCGAAGGGGAAGGTGGTGTCGGTAACGTTGAAACCATACATACTAGGGTGAAAGAAGGCTGTATTGGGTGCTGAGCGCCGAGTGGCAGTCGAAGAAATTAAGTACAAGGTACATACCGGAGTGACTGTAGGCCACAGGCAGGACAAGGATTGGAAAGAAGAAAGAGTGAAACTGAAGCATTGTGCCGGACGATCGTTAGCCCAAGAAAAAGTGAGAAGTGAAGTAGCTAAAACCAGCCAACGGCGGAGAGTCTGGAAGAGCTGTATATTGTCGCAGAGCTACTATTTGACATGTCGAAAGACAATGGACAGTGGCCGCCTGACCATGGTCGGGATGGCCATGTAAGTACTTACAAATGCGTAGAACAATGCACTGGCATGATGGCTTATTGTGGTGGTTATTCGGTTCAGCAATGTCGTCAGGATGGGAAAGGGCCTTTTTTCCCGGATAGTCAATTGTGAGAGATGATCAAGCTCATACAAGTACCTGTCGATAGTCAAAGAGGTAAACGAAAAATCAGTGAACGCTATTAGAGCATATTTGCACTATGTTTCAAGCGTCTCTTACCTCTTACACAGTAGCGACCAGGTTTAGCGAGTCGCCGCCTCCAGCAGTGCTCATCTTGTTATTTCATTGTTTTGCTACACAACCCAGTAAGTCGTTCGTTTAAGCTTTTGTGACCCCTTTTCTTTCCTCACTATTCGCTTCCGGTGTCAATCAGTACGGGTTTCCTGAATTCGTGCAAGGATGTCTCTATCCAGGATGAACTGGTCTCCCACTATTAGCGACGTCTTCGCGCTTTCTATCCGAACGTTATTTGTGACTTCTACTGAACGATGTTATGTGCATCTATAAGACGGTAGCGCATTGCCTGTTCGCACTGGCCCAGAATCCCAACCCATCGACTGAGAGCTTCGAGGAGTTCATAGACATCCTATGCAGCCCAACGAATTGGTGGTGCTGGTTGATCAACCGACGACGTCCAGTGTCAAGAGTGGAAACGTAGTTTAGATATAAGCTAGGAGTTGTTTCTGCTCGAAATATGTGACGGTAGAGTGT